>JARQOD010002801.1:0-72873 GCA_033576555.1 Oophaga sylvatica | reverse complement strand
TGGAGTTCAAGAGGCTGGGTGTGAGGAGGGCCTCTAGGTTTTGGAGGGGCTTCTCCTTTTAAAAACACACTCAAGGGAGAGTTGGTATGTGTGTGAATGATGGTAGGGACAGCATAAGGTGGTGTGGGTGTTGAGGGAGAGAAGTAGGGGCAGATAGGGTCAGGGAGGGTCAGTGTGAGGGACAGATAGAGAGTTAGTTAAGTTAAGCTAGCTAGAGTAGGGATAGATAGGGATAGATAGGGACTTTTTGTTAGGAACAGAAGTAGGGACAGTTTTATTTGATAAGGGACAGTGCGAATGTGTGGTTGGCAAGGTACAAGGCCTCTTAGGGCTCCAGTCTCCTCGTGGTGGGCTATTGTATGACACGATATAGATTTTTGTTTTGTAATAAAGTAATAATGGATATTGGGCTTGCAGGCACTGAACTTGGGCCTTGCAAGTTTAGATTGGGTGTCATGATGAAATAACGGAATATAGTTGATTATGATATGTATATTATGTATAGTTAGTGTAAGTAAAAGTAAGAGTATGTGTTATGGTGTATGTGTTATAATATGTATGTATTTTGGTGTTAATTTGTAATAATGTAATAAAAGGTGTATATAGTGTATAGTAAGTGGGATGGGTGGGTATAGTCAGGTTGGGTGGGGTTTTTGTAAAGGGCGTTTGGGCAGAATTATGCTAAAGATCGGACCCATGGACCCAAGAAGAAGTATGGTACAAAGGGCATAAAACTTTATGGACTCATGTTTGAAGAGTGGTATTAAGGTCATAAAACTTTATGGACCCGTGTTTGAAGTGGTTAATAGTCATGAACTTATGGACCAGCGGTGTGGGTGGAGGGGGAAGGAAACAAAAAAAAAACAAAACAAAAAATAAAAAAAATTTTGTTTGTGTGTTTAGGTAAGGTTAAGTAGTGTATGGACGGGGAGTCCTATTATCATTATGTTATGGCAGAGGCCAGGGATTTTGATTTAATTATGAAATCTGTAAATAATGTAAATAAGAGCGAATGGGAGAGTGAGTAAGTATGAGTAAGTGTGAATGTGGTATGAAAGAATGGGTTTTCTTTTCTTTTTCCTTTTATTTTAGTAGGTTAGTTCCTGCTGGGGGCCTTGGGAAGCTGGAAAGCTTGGAAGAGGGCCCGGATATGGACATGGACTGGAGTGGAGAGATGTTGACATTCGAGACATCTGAGGCTGGTTTTGGTTTTCATATGCTATATTTCTTGGTATGAGGGGTTTTGGTGTTTCGGGTTTTTTTTCTTGTATGGTATGTTATGTTTTGTATTTTTGTAAAAAAATAATAAAAAAGGTTCCAGCTCCACCCAGGAAGTGGAGAGACGTGTGGCTGGAGGAGGAGGAAGCAGAGAGCAAGGCTGCTTGGAGCTGAGTGCCTGGGAAGGGAGGTTTTTTTTTTTCCATCTGGACTGTTACCTGCTTCTTCCCAGGCAGAGAGACCTTCCCTGGGACTGAGCGCCAGGGCTGTGCCCCTGGCTCCCACCCCTCCCATCAAGCCAGCTGGGGGTGGGGGGCCTCACCCACCATCTCGAGGCCAACGCCACAGCAAGCCAGTCCCAGGGATGAGTAAGAAAAAGACCCCGGGGGGCCGCAAGGCTCCAGGATCCGGGACCCCTGAAGCCGGAGGAGGCTGCGGGCAGAGGTGCGGCAGTAGCCCCCCTAACATCTGGGGCTCCAAGGCTGCGGGAGAGCCGGCTACCATCTACGCCTCCCGCATCCACGCCCACCTCTGTGATTACGAGGAGGCAGCTAAACAGCTGAGGAGACTCCGGGAGGAGTTGAGGGGAGCCCGAGTAATAGCTAAGAACCAGCCTCCTGCCTCAAGAAGAGCGGAGGTATCTGCCACGGTCGAAAGGCTGAAGGGGGCGATAAGAACGCTGGAGGAGAGGAGGAAGACCATCCTGGAAGGAAGCGGCCCTTCAGGGAAAAGCTAAGGAACGATGACCGGTTCAGAGCCCTGACCGGTGGGTCTCCTGGGGGGTCAGGAGGCCCCAGCCAGGTGGAGGATGAGGAGAAGGAAGATGGCGGAACATCTAAGCCAGCTCCATCTGAGGACCTGGTGGGTAAGAGCGCCCAGGTATCACGCAGCGGGATAGCTCCTGAACAAGTGGCTCTCCCACTGGACTCCAGTGACATGGAGGAAAGTGGGAGTGAGGGGGAGGATGGAGGGAGCGGGAGTAATACCGAGGGGGGCTGCCTCATCCTACAGCAAGTGAGGCTGATTGAGTCCCCAGCACGGTTTGGCACACTGTTGTTTGGGGACGAGGTCTGCCTCGAGGTTGAGGCAACCGGAAGGAGTAGGAGGAGGCGTAAGGCAAAACAAGCGGTGGTGGAAAAGCTTGTTTTTGTCCCTCTTTCCGGGGCCCCCCAGTCCCGTTGTGCGGAACCCGCTGCCCACCCCGGCTCGGACCCTGTGGTGGGTCCGCAGCAAGGGAGCGGGGAGAGTAAGGTCTGCCTGGGTCTTGCTGTCACATCTGGTGGTGGCAATTCAGATTCAGGCAGCGATATGGAGGTCGGTGCCGGTATTGGTGTTGGTGGTGGTGCTTGGGCTCAGTCTCCTGTGGCAGGGGGGGCTGGCTCCGCACCAGGTTCAAGTAAAGCCGGGGCCGCATCTCCGGCGGTGAGAGCAGCTTCTGGGCCCCCTATGCATGGGTCCGTTAAGTCTGGATCACTTATGGGGGTCCAGAAGCATAAGAAGGGCGCGGATACTGCTGTAAAGCAGCAACTTAAAACCTGCAGGGTGTTGGTCGCTCCTCTGGAGGTGGCCGTGGTGAAGCCGGGACACTCGGTCCATGCGGGGTGCCCCGCCGCCGCTGGATGCCGAAGGGGAGTGGCCAGCCTTGCCTACAGCAGGCCGTGGGTGCAGAGAGGCGGTGAAGGCCCGAAAGGGGGGCGTGGCCTCCCTGAATGTTGCCCTGCCTGAAAAGGCAGAGGCATGCAGTGGGGGCGTGCCCTCCTCGGCTGCAGTTCCGCCCACCGTGTTCGCGTCATCCGGGGTGGGTGTGGCCTCGCAAGGGGCTGCTGCCCAGCCCAGGGTGACTGTGGCCGGCGGGGGGTGCATGGCCTCGGCGGTCGTGGCTTCGCCCACTGTGCCCGTGTCATCCGGGGTGGGTGTGTCCTTGCAAGGGGCTGCTGCCCAGCCCAGGGTGACTGTGGCCGGTGGGGGGGAGTGGCCTCGGCGGGCCCACTGCCTCTCGTCCAGCCCACCCACAACATCAAGACTGCGCCCCTGAATGTCCGAGGGGAGTTGTCGGGGTCCCCTGCCCACTTACTGTCATCTGGTGGTGCGGGGGCTCCGGCACTCTCGGCAGGTCCAGCAGGGGTCGAGAAGAAAGGTAGGGGGCAGGGGGCGGTGACAGAGCCAGTCCCTGCCCCATACATGGAGAAAGAAAAAAAAAATGGTCGGCAAGCCAGAGAGCTCAGGAGCTGCTGCTGCTCCTAAGCCGAGGCAGGGCGTACTGAGTGCGCTCTGTTCTGGGGCTATTAAAGAGGCGGCAGCACTCCTGGGCAGGAAGAACACTGAAAGCAATGGCAAAAGTAAAAGCAGCAATAATAACGCCACAACCCGGCCAGGGCCCCCAGCAGGTGGCAAGAATGAGAAAACAGGTTTGAAGACTGTTTTGGGGAAAAAGGATGGTAATATAAATAATAATGTAAATAGTAATGTAAATAATGATTTGAATATTAGCTCTGACAGTGATAGTGATGCTAGTGGTGTGATTGATATTTTTGAAGAGCTGTTTAGTGAGAATGCGTACCATAGTGGGGTGGATGATGGTGTGAGTGACATGGATGAGGGAACGAGTGTGGGAGTAAATGTGGGAGTGAATGGTGGAGTGAATGAGGGAGCAAGCACAAGTATGGGGGGACTGGCCCATCTGCCCCCCCAGCCATGGCACCCAGGCGTACGTTTGCGGGGGTCGCGGCTGGGGCTCCGGGAGGTTCTCGGGGGGGTCTTTCCCCTCCGGGCTCCAGGGACGACGCTTTGCACCGCCGTTTCCTGGAGACCCACAAAAAGGGAGAGCAGTCGATAGTAGTAGAGGGGAAGGAGGTGAGCCTGTTTTTCTGGCTGGAGAGACACGGCTTAGCCACCTTCCAAGAGAGAAGGGAGGGGGAAACAGTTTGGTCCCTCCCAACAACCGGGCAAGGGTTGGCTAGACGGAATGTGGTCCGTCTTCGCTGGAGGGGCAGTGAAGCTTGCCCACCCCGAGGTAGGGTGGTGGAGCTCCTCCTGAAGATGGGCTTCAGGGCAACGGACATCTTTGCCCTGATACATCAGTCGGCCACCCAATTCTTTGACATCCGCTTCGTCCGGCCAGAGGGGCTTGAGCTCTTCTGGTCAAACTACGAGCTGGTGAAAGAGGAGCCCGGATGGCGAAACTTTGCCGTACAGATGGTGTCTCGCCAAAATACCATCAAGAGAGTGACCGTGGTGACTTGTAATGAGTCACTCTCAGGCGTTGACATAATGACATGGCTTTCTCGTTATGGGGAAGTGACTGATGTCCCCAAAAAAAACCGGGATGAGTTTGGTATCTGGTCAGGGGGCTGGACCTTCTTGATGAAATCGAAGGTCTTAGGGGGTACTGTCACCCACATTCCTTCCTCGGCGTTCCTTGGGAGGGATAGGATCCTGATCTTTTACCAGGGGCAGCCGAAGATCTGCCACAAGTCTGGTGATCCCCGCCACTTCAGTGCAAACTGCAAGGTGCAGAAATATGACTTGTGTGGCGGGGTGGGTCATCTTGCCGCATCTTGTGTGGTCATTAGGTGCCACCTGTGTGGTGACCTCAGTCACCCGTATAGCCGCTTCCCTCGCTCCTTCTCCAATGCCGCTGCAGGCCCGGTGGGGGGAGACCGTGGGGGGGCAACCCTGGTGGTGCTTCCTCTGCTGCGGCAGGTGGTGGTGGCGGGGGAGGGGCTGAGGGGCCAGTGAGGAAGGGCAATGCCACTAGAGGTGCCGCCTATGCGCGGAGGCAGGAAAAGCGCCGCGGGGATGGGGGGCGGGGAGAGCCTCAGGCGACTGGGGTGATGCCCACCACTCCCTCGAGACCGGTGGCAAGGAGTGCCTCTGAGGCCCTGGGGGAGGAAGCGGTAAGCGAGAAGATCAGGAGGATGGACAGGAAGGAGATACAGGCTGACAACTCCTCTCAGTATGTGTCACGCTGTCTAGCAGATGTATAAATATATAATGTCAGTAATCTATCAAGTGGGACAACATTCTATATAACATATAAATAGGTAACATAAACATGTATATATAGCATAGTATTACCTGACATAATATCCTGTGGGTCAATACTGAATCCTTTTCACGCTGTCTCTGGCTAGAGGTGGACCGGGGTCTATGCTGACCCTAAACTGTGGTCCTGACTAGTCCCTCTACCTGGAGGTACTGTTAATGGTACAGAGGTCCAGGCCACCAGCGTAAACCCTGTCTCCTATAAATCCCTGACCTACTGTAATCTAGTCCTTAGAAGGACCCTGATTACCACCATAGGGAATGGACAGGTAAAGGTTAACAAACAGTATAGACAAACGAGACAGACAGGGGATAAAGTAAATACTGTCTTGCATACAACATTAAAACACAGAGGGAACACCAAAGGTCTAGGAGATAAACTATAAGCAAGGTGAGGAGAAACAACAAAAGAGCTCTTAGCTTAAGTCTTCTCAGAACCGATCCTATCTGCAGTCTGTATGAATGCTTTCACAGGCATCTAACCAGCAGACTGGCAGCTATATAAAGGAAGCTAATTAGAACATAATCAAAAGCAGCCGGGCAAGGCTGGACCTAGTCTTAGCAAAGAGCTAGGTAAAATTAACTCCCTCATTACCAAACACAAAGAAACAGCAACTCAGCTGCGAGAAGTCAGAATGTGCAATCGCGACAATCTTCGTGGCGATGCACCCATGACAGTACCCCCCTTCTACGAGGGGCCTCCGGACCCTCAGGGCCAGGTCTGTCCGGGTAAGTCGTGTGGAAGGTCCGAACCAATCGATCTGCGTTAATCTCAGACGCAGAGACCCACGTCCTCTCCTCAGGACCATATCCCTTCCAATGAACCAAATACTGAAGGGACCGGCGATTCAGACGTGAGTCAATGATCTTCAACACTTGAAATTCTAAGTTACCATTGACCACCACTGGAGGAGGAGGTAGAAGTGACGGTCTAACTGGCGCCACGTACCTCTTAAGCAACGATTTGTGGAATACATTATGGATTTTAAACGTAGGAGGGAGGTCCAGACGAAATGCCACAGGATTAATTATAGAACTGATCCTGTATGGACCGATGAACCTGGGACCCAGTTTCCAGGAGGGAACTTTGCGTTTTATATTCTTGGTAGACAACCACACCAGATCGTTCACACCTAGGTCCGGACCAGACACTCTCCTCCTATCAGACCTCCGCTTGAAACAGTTCCCCATAGCACTCAGACCATTCAGCACTCCTCTCCAAACTGAAGCAAGTGACGACGAGAATCGTTCCTCCTCAGGAACCCCAGATGGACGGGTATGTGGGGTCTTAGAGCGAGCACAAACTCCACAGGACGCGACAAAAGTTATTACCTCTTTATTTAAGTTAGGCCACCAAAACCGGCGAGAAAGGAGATCCACAGTTGCTTTACTCCCTGGATGTCCTGCTAAAGCAGAACTATGATGTGCCTCGATAACTTTTTGTCTTAACTGATTAGGAACAAACAGTTTCCCTGGAGGTCCTACAGGGGCGTCCCCCTGAGCCTCCAACACCTCCTCCTCAAGCTCAGAGCACACAGCCGACACCACCACTCCCTCCTGAAGGATAGGAACTGGGCCATCCGTCTTTCCGGCCCCTGGGAAACCACGAGATAAGGCATCAGGAAGCAATTTTATTGAGCAGTCATACGTGCGATGAGGAGGTAACTTTTGACACCCCTCCTCTGAGAACATCTCCCCAAAGTCCTCCAGAAAAGGAGGCAAAGTCCTAGGCACGACCGCACCGATGACCGTGTTCATGCAGTTATTCTTGCAAAATTCACCCCACTGGCTTATCTTTCTGGATTGCCAATCAATCACTGGGTTATGTTTAGCCAACCAAGGAAGTCCCAACACAATAGGAGTAGGAAGACCCTCCAACACTTAACAAGACAACTGTTCTTTATGTATTGCCCCTACTCGAAGGTCTATGTTATGAACAGCTTGTACAAAGCTACCTTGACCGAGAGGTCTGGCGTCAATAGAAAGTATAGGGATCGGTTTGGCCAATACACTCAGTTGCATACCTTGCACCTGGGCAAACCGAGCGTCCACCATATTAGCCCCAGACCCACTATCAAGAAGAACAGAAATCCTCTCAACTCTCGCACCAACCACCACCTCCGCAGGCACGAGAAATTGAGACGGACCTGGGGACGAAATACCTACTCCCAGGTTGTCGTCCACCACACAACCTGGGATTAACAGTTTTTCGGTGACTTTTTTGCTCAATGAGGCACGGGAGGGACACCCCCCAACAAAATGTCCCTCTCTCCCGCAGAAGAAACACCTTCTTGTCTTGCGGCGCACCGCCGATTCCCTCCTACAAAATGATGTCCCACCCAACTGCATAGGTTCCTCAGAACAGACCAGGGGAACCTCCATATAAGGGACTTTAGTAGTGGGTGGAGTAATAACAGGGGGCGGAGTTACCTCGCACCTCCCCCGAAGCCGTCTATCAATACGAATAGCAAGGGCCATAGCAGCCTCCAGTGACGGAGGAGAATCATACTGAGCCAAAACATCTTTTAATTTGTCAGATAACCCTTGACAAAACTGGCTCCTAAGAGCTGGGTCATTCCACTGAGTATCTGTGGCCCATCTACGGAACTCAGAAGAAAATTCCTCCGCCGGACGATCTCCCTGCTGTATCCTACGTAACTTTGTTTCAGCAAGGGAGACCCGATCCGGGTCATCATACACCAGCCCCAGGGCAGCAAAAAATCGATCTACTGACTGGAGGGCCGGGGAGCCCGGAGGAAGAGAGAACGCCCAGGATTGAGGGTCCCCTTGTAAGAGCGAGATGACAATTCCCACCCTCTGCTCCTCACTCCCCGATGAACGAGGCCGTAGCCGAAAGTACAATTTACATGCCTCCCGGAAGGTAAAAAATTTGTCCCGCCCACCAGTGAACCTGTCCGGGAGAGCAACCTTAGGTTCAGATCTGGTTTGCTCCGGGGGGGACAAAACCTTGGACTTAATGTCCGTAAACTCCATGGACAATTTCTGCAACTGCAGGGCAAGCTGGGCTACTGGATCCATGGTAGCTGGGGAGAATCTATAGTTAGGCCGGTGAAAATGTCACGCTGTCTAGCAGATGTATAAATATATAATGTCAGTAATCTATCAAGTGGGACAACATTCTATATAACATATAAATAGGTAACATAAACATGTATATATAGCATAGTATTACCTGACATAATATCCTGTGGGTCAATACTGAATCCTTTTCACGCTGTCTCTGGCTAGAGGTGGACTGGGGTCTATGCTGACCCTAAACTGGGGTCCTGACTAGTCCCTCTACCTGGAGGTACTGTTAATGGTACAGAGGTCCAGGCCACCAGCGTAAACCCTGTCTCCTATAAATCCCTGACCTACTGTAATCTAGTCCTTAGAAGGACCCTGATTACCACCATAGGGAATGGACAGGTAAAGGTTAACAAACAGTATAGACAAACGAGACAGACAGGGGATAAAGTAAATACTGTCTTGCATACAACATTAAAACACAGAGGGAACACCAAAGGTCTAGGAGATAAACTATAAGCAAGGTGAGGAGAAACAACAAAAGAGCTCTTAGCTTAAGTCTTCTCAGAACCGATCCTATCTGCAGTCTGTATGAATGCTTTCACCGGCATCTAACCAGCAGACTGACAGCTATATAAAGGAAGCTAATTAGAACATAATCAAAAGCAGCCGGGCAAGGCTGGACCTAGTCTTAGCAAAGAGCTAGGTAAAATTAACTCCCTCATTACCAAACACAAAGAAACAGCAACTCAGCTGCGAGAAGTCAGAATGTGCAATCGCGACAATCTTCGTGGCGATGCACCCATGACAGTATGAAAGTGTTGATGTGGAAGTCATAGAGCAGCCAACAGTAGAGCAGGGTGGCAAAAAGAAGACCAGGAGGAGGAAGAAGAAGGTTGTCAAGCCTTCCAAAGCCCCTCCCCCCCGACCGTCAGTGTACCAAGAACGGAAGGGCTCACCGACCCCCTCTGATTGCTCTCTCTAACCGGTTCGTCATCCTCGAAGGCTCAGATGAAGAGCCGCAGGACGAGGGCGGTGGGCCGATGGTGACATCTGGGGGGCCTTTAGGGGATGGCGGGGTTCGCCCTTCAGGAGGCACTGTTCCTCCTGGGGGGGGAACCGACCTGGAGCGCGGAGGCAAGGACACCGGGGGAGGGGTGATGGATGTAACGTGTGTGAATTCCTTAAAAAGGAAAGGGTCTGAACCCTCGCAAGGGGGAGGACAAGAATGGGGTGGGTAAGAAAAAGGCCGTCTAATTCAATCACTCATGATGGCTGAACTCACCCTGTTGACGCTGGCGTCCATTAATGTTGCCAGCGTTAAATCAGATGCGGCTAGATTTGCGGCCTTTGATTTTTTCACCCGAATTAAGGCTGAAATTTTATTTTGCAGGAGACCAGACTAACGGACATGGGGGCCATATATAAAGCACGGAGGGAGTGGAGGTGCGGGCCCTCATACTGGTCTCTTGCGGCCAAGCCGTATAGCGGGGTGGCGGTCCTTTTTAAGACCGCAGATGTGGAATGCAGACGAGTGATCGAGTTAGAAATGGGGAGGTGCCTGGTCCTTGACGTCTTCATGAGGGGACAAGAGCTTCGGCTCAGAAACATCTATGGTCCCCAATCTAAGTGGGACTGAAAATGTCTCTTCCTGAAGATTAAGCCCTTTCTTTTTACAAGCCGGCAGGTGGTCTTCGGTGGGGACTTGAACACCATTACGAGGTCTTGAGATCGGGGGGTCCTGGAGATCGCCTGGCTTATGACAGCGTAGTGCTTAATAGTATAGTTAGTGAAGCTCGCCTGGTGGATGTCCACATCCGGCATACCCCAGGCCACGGGGGTTTCACCTATCATAGGCGTAGCTGTAGATCTAGAATAGACAGGTTTTTTTTAAAGGAGGACGCCATCTTTTCTACTGTGTCCGCCGTTGAGGTGGAGTTCTCCAATCACTGTCTAATTTTCTTTTCTCTGAATGTTGCAGAGATTGCAGAGACTCCCCGGATGGGAAGAGGGCTGTGGAAGCTGAATTCATCCCTGCTGGAAGAAGCGGACGTGAGACAATCCTTCGAGGATTTTCTTCAGAGCCAGGTACCGCTTTTGGATCTCTGTAGTTGTAAGTCAGAGTGGTGGGAGATTTTCCAAAAGTGGGTGGCGGGGTTCTTCCGCCAGCTCTCGAGCCTCAGGAGCCTGAACAGGCACCGCTTGTATCAGGCCCTGAGGAGGAAACTCGAGCAGCTCGTCTCAACTGGAGGTGACCGTGAAGAAATCTCCAGAGTGAAATCTTTGCTCAAGAAGTTTCAGTATGATAGGCACACATCCTTGGTTTTTGAGAGGGACTTCGGGAGGTACCGCTCGCCCGACCCTTACAGAAACTGTAAGATGTCAGTGAATTGTAAGATGGTAACAGGACTGATCGACAGTATGGGGTCCCTGAACAGATCCAAATCAGGGATCCTGGAGGTGGTCAGGTCCTTTTACTCACACCTCTTGAGTAGGAGGGATCTGGATCGGGATGGGATGTCGGCTTTCCTGGCTGAAACCATCCCTGAGCCTGGGGATGATCCCTCTCTTGGTGTTTTGGGTGAAGCAATCAGGGAAGAGGAAGTGAGAGTGGCCATTGATGGGCTTCGGCCCAAGAAATCGCCAGGTCCGGATGGCTTAACATCCGAGTTCTATAAGACTTTTAGGGACTCCTTGGTCCCCCTCTTGACTGGGGTGTTTAATGAGTGTCTTTCCTCGGGCGCTCTTCCCGGTTCAATGAGGAGGTCAGCCCTGATTATTCTGTCAAAGGGTAAAGACTCGTCCCGTATTGAGAATTGGCGTCCCATAGCGCTTCTCAATACGGACCGGAAGGTTCTGGTGAAGGTGCTGTTTAACCGGCTGGTCAAGTTTGCACCTCGGCTCCTTTCGGAGGCCCAGCACTGCACTGTTCCAGGCCACAGCACTTTTAGTACTGTGCTCGGTGTCCGAGAGGCAGTGGAACAGGGTAGGGCAGGTCGCTGGAAGGGGTACCTACTGTCACTAGATCAAGCGAAAGCCTTTGACCGGGTTAACCATGAGTACCTTTGGTCTGTCCTTTTGAGGTATGGTCTGCCTGGGAGGTTTGTAAAGTGGTTAGAGATCTTGTACAAGGGGCTGAGACTTTCCCGCTCGTGAACGGTTGGTCGGGACGCCCTTTTGAGATGGGTTCTGGGGTCCGTCAGGGCTGTCCTCTGAGCCCACTTTTATACGCGTTCGCGATTGATCCCTTCCTGAGGAGGGTAGATCGTGGACCGTTGGTGGGAGTCGGGATGGACCAGGCGGGCTCTAGGCCCCCTCTGAGGGTGGTGGCGTACGCTGATGATGTTTCCCTCTTCGTATCCTCGAGAAGGGAGGCGGATTGGGTCATGTCCGAGGTCGTGCGTTACTCGGAGGCATCCGGGTCCATGATCAACCGGGAAAAGTGTGAGAGTCTCTGGCTGGGAGGGGGAGATCTTAGTTTTGATCTCACGGGCACCCTTCCAGAACCCCCGGCCTCCGCCAAAATTCTTCCAGGAATGGGAGACAGGAGGGCAAGTGAAGGACCTCCGTACACCTCACGGGCATTTCCCGGCTTAGGCTACCCCGGTTCTGAAGGTAATCGGCCGGTGGGGTCTAGGAATGCGGGAAATCAGGACCATGTCGAGGCAATGCCTTGACAGAAGGGTTCTGTTGACCCATTTCCAGAAGTCCCTGCTCCTCAGGGATTGCCCAGGCCGGGATCTGGAGGTGGGGCTCGGGCTTTTAAATTCAAAGCGGATCCCCACGAAGTTTTGGGACTTGGCCTGGCGCTGCTTTCACGGGATACTGTATGTAAGGGACAACCTGAAGTACAGGAACTCTGATGATTGTGGTTGTCCCCGTGAGGAGTGTGGCGACGTGCTGTAAAGCATGGAGCACTTCCTCCTTCAGTGTCCCTTTAATGCAGAGGTTTACAACAGGGTGGGTGCTTCCATATGCTGGCCGCGGCTGGCGTCCCTTTACCATGCCGAGTGGGTCTATGGGGCGTTTAGATCCCGGGGTGGCCGAGAGCGGAGCACTTTATTTCTAGTTAGCGTAGTGGTCAGGATTTACACATGGAATAGTTTCGACGCAGCAGAAAGCCCTCCCTCGGGATGAGGTGGTTAGCAACATCTTGGGTGACCTGGGGAAGGTGCGCTCTTTGGAGTTCGAGAGGCTGGGTGTGAGGAGGGCCTCTTGGCTTTGGAGGGGCTTTTACTTTTAAAAACACACTCAAGGGAGAGTTGGTATGTGTGTGAATGATGGTAGGGATAGCATAAGGTGGTGTGGGTGTTGAGGGAGAGAAGTAGGGGCAGATAGGGCAGGGAGAGTCAGTGTGAGGGACAGATAGAGAGTTAGTTAAGTTAAGCTAGCTAGAGTAGGGATAGATAAGGACTTTTTGTTAGGGACAGAAGTAGGGACATTTTTAGTTGATAAGGGACATGGCGAATGTGTGGTTGGCAAGGTACAGGGCCTCTTAAGGGTATGCCACACTAAGCGAGATCGCTAACGAGATCGCTAACAAGATCGCTAAAACGTCACTATTTAGCGATCTCGTTAGCGACGTCGTTGTGTGTGGCATGTAGCAACGATGTTGCCCCTGCTGTTATGTCGCTGATCGTTCACTAGCGTTCTGGATCGTTTTTTGATCGTTGGCGTCCCGCTGGTGAGCCTGTATCGATGTGTTGGCACCTTTTGCGAACGACGAGCGACCTCGTTTGTGACGCATATGACAGCGGCGCAGGCGGGACTAGGGTTTTTTAGCGTCACGTAGTGGATTGCAATATCTGTATGTTCTCTTTTGCGTCACAGAGAGGATCACAGAAGTTGCAAAGCAGGCTAGCAGGACGCAGAGAGCAGGAGCGATGCTGGAAATTCCTATGAATCAGAAGCGCTCAGTACATGCTAATGACAGATCCTAACGACCGCCAAAGTCGTTAAAGAGATCGCTGACCGCTGATGTGTCGTTTATGAGATCTCCTGTTTGTCAGCTATTAGCGACCTAAAAGCAATCACACCAACGATCTCGTTAGCTTGCGTCGTTATCGTGATCGCGAACGAGATCGCTAAGTGTGGCAGTACCTTTAGGGCTCCAGTCTCCTCGTGGTGAGCTATTGCATGACACGATATAGATTTTTGTTTTGTAATAAAGTAATAATGGATTTGGGCTTGCAGGCACTGAACTTGGGCCTTGCAAGTTTAGATTGGGTAAGTGTCATGATGAAATAACGGAATATAGTTGATTATTATTATTATTATTATTATGATATGTATATTATTTATAGTTAGTGTAAGTAAAAGTAAGAGTATGTGTTATGGTGTATGTGTTATAATATGTATGTATTTTGGTGTTAATTTGTAATAATGTAATAAAAGGTGTATATAGTGTATAGTAAGTGGGATGGGTGGGTATAGTCAGGTTGGGTGGGGGTTTTGTAATGGGCGTTTGGGCGGAATTATGCTAAAGATCGGACCCATGGACCCAAGAAGAAGTATGGTACAAAGGGCATAAAACTTTATGGACCCATGTTTGAAGAGTGGTATTAAGGGCATAAAACTTTATGGACCCGTGTTTGAAGTGGTTAATGGCCATGAACTTATGGACCAGCGGTGTGGGTAGAGGGGAAGGAAACAAAAAAAACAAAACAAAAAATAAAAAAAATTTTGTTTGTGTGTTTAGGTAAGGTTAAGTAGTGTATGGACGGGGAGTCCTATTATCATTATGTTATGGCAGAGGCCAGGGATTTTGATTTAATTATGAAATCTGTAAATAATGTAAATAAGAGCGAATGGGAGAGTGAGTAAGTATGAGTAAGTGTGAATGTGGTATGAAAGATTGGGTTTTCTTTTCTTTTTCCTTTTTTTTTAGTAGGTTAGTTCCTGCTGGGGGCCTTGGGAAGCTGGAAAGCTTGGAAGAGGGCCCGGATATGGACATGGACTGGAGAGATGTTGACATTCGAGACATCTGAGGCTGGTTTTGGTTTTCATATGTTATATTTCTTGGTATGAGGGGTTTTGGTGTTTCGGGTTTTTTTTCTTGTATGGTATGTTATGTTTTGTATTTTTGTAAAAAAATAATAAAAAAGAGTTCCAGCTCCACCCAGGAAGTGGAGAGGCATGTGGCTGGAGGAGGGGAAAGCAGAGAGCAAGGCTGCTTGGAGCTGAGTGCCTGGGAAGGGAGGTTTTTTTTTTCCATCTGGACTGTTACCTGCTCCTTCCCAGGCAGAGAGACCTTCCCTGGGACTGAGCGCTGGGGCTGTGCCCCTGGCTCCCACCCCTCCCGGCAAGCCAGCTGTGGGTGGGGGGCCTCACCCACCATCTCGAGGCCAACGCCACAGCAAGCCAGTCCCAGGGATGGGTAAGAAAAAGACCCCGGGGGGCCGCAAGGCTCCAGGATCCGGGACCCCTGAAGCCGGGGCCGTGGCAGCTCCTTCTCCCAAGAGGAGGCTGCGGGCAGAGATGCGGCAGTAGCCCCCCCTAACATCTGGGGCTCCAAGGCTGCGGGAGAGCCGGCTACCATCTACGCCTCCCGCATCCACGCCCACCTCTGTGAGTACGAGGAGGCAGTTAAACAGGTGAGGAGACTCCGGAGGAGTTGAGGGGAGCCCGAGTGATAGCCAAGAACCGGCCTCCTGCCTCAAGAAGAGCAGAGGTATCTGCCACGGTCGAAAGGCTGAAGGGGGCGATAAGAAAGCTGGAGGAGAGGAGGAAGACCATCCTGGAAAGAAGCGGCCCCTTTCAGGGAAAAGCTAAGGAACGATGACCGGTTCAGAGCCCTGACCGGTGGGTCTCCTGGGGGGTCAGGAGGCCCCAGCCAAGTGGAGGACGAGGAGGAGGAAGATGGCGGAACATCTAAGCCAGCTCCACCTGAGGACCTGGTGGGTAAGAGCGCCCAGGTATCACGCAGCGGGATAGC
Source organism: Oophaga sylvatica (assembly GCA_033576555.1). Classification (NCBI taxonomy): domain Eukaryota; kingdom Metazoa; phylum Chordata; class Amphibia; order Anura; family Dendrobatidae; genus Oophaga; species Oophaga sylvatica. Next base: position 57,650 of record JARQOD010002801.1, on the reverse strand, counting down.
TCCTGAACAAGTGGCTCTCCCACCAGACTCCAGTGACATGGAGGAAAGTGGGAGTGAGGGGGAGGATGGAGGGAGCGGGAGTAATACCGAGGGGGGCTGCCTCATCCTACAGCAAGTGAGGCTGATTGAGTCCCCAGCACGGTTTGGCACACTGTTGTTTGGGGACGAGGTCTGCCTCGAGGTTGAGGCAACCGGAAGGAGTAGGAGGAGGCGTAAGGCAAAACAAGCGGTGGTGGAAAAGCTTGTTTTTGTCCCTCTTTCCGGGGCCCCCCAGTCCCGTTGTGCGGAACCCGCTGCCTACCCCGGCTCGGGCCCTGTGGTGGGTCCGCGGCAAGGGAGCGGGGAGAGTAAGGTCTGCCTGGGTCTTGCTGTCACATCTGGTGGTGGCAGTTCAGATTCAGGCAGCGATATGGAGGTCGGTGCCGGTATTGGTGTTGGTGGTGGTGCTTGGGCTCAGTCCCCTGTGGCAGGGGGGGCTGGCCCAGCACCAGGTACAAGTAAAGCCGGGGCCACAACTCCGGCGGTGAGAGCAGCTTCTGGGCCACCCACTCACGGGTCTGTAAGTCTGGATCACTTATGGAGGTCCAGAAGCATAGGAAGGGCGCGGATACTGCTGTAAAGCAGCAACTTAAAACCTGCAGGGTGTTGGTCGCTCCCCTGGAGGTGGCCGTGGTGAAGGCGGGACTCTCGGCACATAGACCCCAAAAGGGGTCCGTGCGGGGTGCCCCGCCGCTGCTGGATGCAGAAGGGGAGTGGCCAGCCTTGCCTACAGCAGGCCGTGGGTGCAGAGAGGCAGTGAAGGCCCGAGAGTGGGGCATGGCCTTCCTGAATGTTGCCCTGCCTGCAAAGGCAGAGGCATGCAGTGGGGGCGTGCCCTCCTCGGCTGCAGTTCCGCCCACCGTGCTCGCGTCATCCGGGGTGGATGCGGCCTCGCAAGGGGCTGCTGCCCAGCCCAGGGTGACTGTGGCCGGCGGGGGGGGCATGGCCTCGGCGGTTGTAACTTCGCCCACTGGGCCCGTGTCATCCGGGGTGGGTGCGGCCTCGCAAGGGGCTGCTGCCCAGCCCAGGGTGACTGTAGCCGGTGGGGGGGCGTGACCTCGGCGGGCCCACTGCCTCTCGTCCAGCCCACCCACAACATCAAGACTGCGCCCCTGAATGTCAGAGGGGAGTTGTCGGAGTCCCCTGCCCACTTACTGTCATCTGGTGGTGCGGGGGCTCCGGCACTCTCGGCAGGTCCAGCAGGGGTCGAGAAGAAAGCTGGGGGGCAGGGGGCGGTGACAGAGCCAGTCCCTGCCCAAACATGGAGAAAGAAAAAAAAAATGGTCGGCAAGCCAGAGAGCTCAGGAGCTGCTGCTGCTCCCAAGCCCAGGCAGGGCGTACTGAGTGCGCTCTGTTCTGGGGCTATTAAAGGGGCGGCAGCACTCCTGGGCAGGAAGAACACTGAAAGCAACGGCAAAAGTAAAAGCAGCAATAATATTGCCACAACCCGGCCAGGGCCCCCAGCAGGTGGCAAGAATGAGAAAACAGGTTTGAAGACTGTTTTGGGGAAAAATGATGGTAATATAAATAATAATGTAAATAATGTAAATAGTAATGTAAATAATGATTTGAATATTAGCTCTGACCGTGATAGTGATGAGAGTGGTGTGATTGATATTTTTGAAGAGCTGTTTAGTGAGAATGCGTACCATAGTGGGGTGGGTGAAGGTGTGAGTGACATGGATGAGGGAACGAGTGTGGGAGTAAATGTGGGAGTGAATGGTGGAGTGGATGAGGGAGCAAGCACAAGTATGGGGGGGACTGGCCTATCTGCCCCCCCAGCCGCGGCACCCAGGCGTACGTTTGCGGGGGTCGCGGCTGGGGCTCCGGGAGGTTCTCGGGGGGTCTTCTCGCCTCCGGGCTCCAGGGACGGCGCTTTGCACCGCCGTTTCCTGTAGGCCCTCAAAAAGGGAGAGCAGTCGATAGTAATAGAGGGGAAGGAGGTGAGCCTGTCTTTCTGACTGGAGAGACACGGCTTAGCCGCCTTCCATGAGAGAAGGGAGGGGGAAACAGTTTGGTCCCTCCCAACAACCGGGCAAGGGTTGGCTAGATGGAATGTGGTCCGTCTTCGCTGGAGGGGCAGTGAAGCTTGCCCACCCTGAGGTAGGGTGGTGGAGCTCCTCCTGAAGATGGGCTTCAGGGCAACGGACATCTTTGCCCTGATACATCAGTCGGCCACCCAATTCTTTGACATCAGCTTCGTCCGGCCAGAGAGGCTTGAGCTCTCCTGGTCAAACTACGAGCTGGTGAAAGAGGAGCCCGGATGGCGAGACTTCGCCATACAGATGGTGTCTCGCCAAAATAATCGTCAAGAGAGTGACCGTGGTGACTTGTAACGAGTCACTCTCAGGCGTTGACATAATGATGTGGCTTTCCCGTTATGGGGAAGTCACTGATGTCCCCCAAAAAACCGGGATGAGTTTGGTATCTGGTCAGGGGGCTAGACCTTCATGATGAAATTGAAGGTCTCAGGGGGTACTGTCACCCACATTCCTTCCTCGGCGTTCCTTGGGAGGGATAGGATCCTGATCTTTTACCAGGGGCAGCCGAAGGTCTGCCACAAGTGTGGTGATCCCCGCCACTTCAGTGCAAACTGCAAGGTGCAGAAATGTGACTTGTGAGGGAGCTTCGGCTCATAAACATCTATGGTCCCCAATCAAAGTGGGACCAAAAATGTCTCTTCCTGTAGATTAAGCCCTTTCTTTTTACGATCCGACAGGTGGTCATCGGTGGGGACTTCAACACCATTACGAGGTCCCGTGATCGGGGGGGGTCCTGGAGATCGACTGGCTTATGACAGCGTCGTGGTTAATAGTATAGCCAGTGAAGCTCACCTGGTGGATGTCCACATCCAGAACACCCCAGGCCACGGGGGTTTCACCTATCATAGGGGTAGCTGTAGATCTAGAATAGACAGGTTTTTTTTAAAGGAGGACGCCATCTTTTCTGCTGTGTCCGCCGTTGAGGTGGAGTTCTCTGATCACTGTCTAATTTTCTTTACTCTGAATGTTGCAGAGACTCCCGGATGGGAAGAGGGCTGTGGAAGCTGAATTCGTGCCTGCTGGAGGAAGCGGACGTGAGACAATCCTTCAAGGATTTTCTTCAGAGCCAGGAGCCGGGGTGCAAACTTGACCAGCCGATTAAACAGCACCTTCGCCAGAACCTTCCAGTCCGTATCGAGAAGCGCTATGGGACGCCAATTCTCAATATGGGACGAGTCTTTAGTCTTCACAGAATAATCAGGGCTGACCTCCTCATTGAACCGGGAAGAGTGCCCGAGGAAAGACACTCATTAAACACCCCAGTCAAGAGGAGGACCAAGGAGTCCCTAAAGTTCTTATAGAACTTGCATGTTAAGCCATCCGGACCTGGCGATTTTTTGGGCCGAAGCCCATCAATGGCCAGTCTCACTTCCTCTTCCCTGATTGCTTCTGCCAAAACACCAAGAGAGGGATCATCCCCTGGCTCAGGGATGGTTTCAGCCAGGAAAGCCGACATCTCATCCTGATCCAGATCCCTCTTCCCCAAGAGGCGTGAGTAAAAGGACCTGACCACCTCCAGGATCCCTGATTTGGATCTGTTCAGGGACCCCGTACTGTCGATCAGTCCTGTTACCATCTTACAATTCACTGACATCTTACAGTTCCTGTAGGGGTCGGGTGAGCGGTACTTCCCGAAATCCCTCTCAAAAACCAAAGATGTGTGCCTATCATACTGACACCTCTTAAGCAAAGACTTCACTCTGGAGATTTCCTCACGGTCACCTCCAGTCGAGTTTCCTCCCCAGAGTCTGATACAAGCGATGCCTGTTCAGACTTCTGAGACCCGAGAGCTGGCAGAAGAACCCCGCCACCCGTTTTTTAATATCTCCCACCACTCTGACTTACTACTACAGAGATCCAAAAATGGTACCTGGCTCTGAAGAAAATCCTCAAAGGATTGTCTCACCTCCGCTTCTTCCAGCAGGGACGAATTCAGCTTTCACAGTCCTCTTCCCATCCGGGGAGTCTTGCAACATTCAGAAAAGAAAATTAGACAGTGATCGGAGAACTCCACCTCAACGGCGGACACAGCAGAAAAGATGGTGTCCTCCTTTAAAAAAAACCTGTCTATTCTAGATCTACAGCTACCCCTATGATAGGTGAAACCCCCGTGGCCTGGGGTGTGCCGGATGTGGACATCCACCAGGCTAGCTTCTCTGGCTATACTATTAAGCGAGACGCTGTCATAAGCCAGGCGATCTCCAGGACCCCCCCGATCACGGGACCTCGTAATGGTGTTGAAGTCCCCACCGAAGACAACCTGTCGGTTTGTAAAAAGAAAGGGCTTAATCTTCAGGAAGAGACATTTCCGGTCCCACTTTGACTGTATGCCGTAGATGTTTGTGAGCTGCAGCTCTTGTCCCCTCATGAAGACGTCAAGGACCAGGCACCTCCCCATTTCAGTCCGTTAGTCTGGTCTCCTGCAAAAATAAAATTTCAGCCTCAATTCGGTTGAAAAAATCAAAGGCCCCAAATCTAGCTGCATCTGACTTAATGCTGGCGACATTAATGGACGCCAGCGTCAACGGGGCGAGTTCAGCCATCATGAGTGATCAAGTTCGACGGCCTTCTTCTTACCCAACCCGCTCCCACCACCCTCTGGGGAGGAGTCAGAACCCTTCCTCTTTAAGGTAGTCGAGGTGTCCGTTCCTCCTCCCCTGGTGTCCTCACCTCCGGACTCCAGGTCTGTCCCCCCCAGGAGAAACAACGTCCCCTGACGGTTGGACTCCGCCGTCTCCTGAAGGACCCCCCGATGCCGCCCCCAGCCCCTTGCCCTCGTCCTGCGACTTTTTAGCAGAGTCTCTTGGAGAGGGCTTGGAACCGGTTGGAGAGTGTGATCAGAGGGGGAACGGTGGGCCCTTCCATTGGTACATTCACGTTCGGGGGTGGGGGGATTTGGAAGACTTGTTCAGCCTCCTCCTCCCCCTCCTGTTGGTACGTTTTTTCCCACCCATTGATGTTGTAGGCTGCTCTACGACTTTCTCACCAACACTTTCCTATTGAGAGGAGCTGTCTGAGTCAGCCGCTTTATCCTCCCTCTCCATCCTCCTGATCTCCTCGTTCACCGCTTCCTCCCCCAGGGACTCAGAGGCTTTAGCCACCAACCTTGAGGGAGGAGCAGGCATCACCCCGGTTACCCGAGGCTCCACCTGCTCCTTACCCCCATGGCGAGCCATCTGCCTCCGTTGATATGAGGGGCCTCTAGTGACCTTGCCCTTCCTCACCGGCCCCTCAGCCCCCTCCCCGCCACCACCACCCGCTGCGACGGAGGTCCCGCTGGAGGTTCCCCCCCACGGTCTCCCCCCACCGGGCCCACAGCGGCATTGGAGAAGGAGCGAGGGCAGCGGCTATACGGGTGACCAAGGTCACCACACAGGTGGCACCGAATGTCCTTACATGCAGCGGCGAGATGACCCACCCCGCCACACAAGGCACATTTCTGAACCTTGCAGCCTGCGCTTAAGTGGCGGGGATCGCCGCACTTGTGACAGACCTTCGGTTGCCCCTGGTAGAAGACCAGGATCCTGTCCCTTCCCGGGAACGCAGAGGAAGGGGTGTGGGTGACCGTATCGCCTGAGACCTTCAACTTAACCATGAAGGTCCAGCCCCCCGACCAAATACCAAATTTGAGAGTCGTTACATATCACCACGGTCACTCTCTTGACGGAATTTTGGCGAGACACCGCCTGCATTATTCAACCAGAAGAGCTCAAGCCCCTCTGGCCGAAACAAAGCTAATGTCAAAGAACCGGGCCGCTGAGGGATGGATCAGGGCAATGATGTCATCCGCCCTGAAGCCCATCTTCAGGAGAGGCTCCACCACCCTGCTCCTGGGTGGGCAAGCTTCACTGCCCCCCCACCGAAGACGGACCACATTCTTCCTCACCAGCCCTTGCCCGGCTGTCGGGAGAGACCAGACAGTCCCTCCCTCTATTCTCTCTTGGAAGGCGGCCAAACCATGCCTCTCTATCCAGAAAGACAAGTCCACCGTCCTCCCGTCTACTATTATCGATCTTTCTCCCCTTTTGAGGGCCTCCAGAAAATGGCGGAGCAAAACACCGTCCCCGGAGTCCAGAGGTGAGGAGACCCCTGAGAACCCCCCCGGGAACTCCCCCGACCGTGGCAACCAGGCGTTCATTTGCAGGGGTCACGGCTGGGGGGGCAGACGGGCCAGCCCCCTCCCCACTCGTACTTGCTCCCACATTCACTCTTGCATCCACCCCCGCATTCACTCCCACACTCACTCCCTCATCCATACCACTCTCGCCATCATTCACACCTCCATGCACCACCTCAGCAAAAAGCTCCTCAAAAATATCACTCACACCATCACTATCATCCTGACTGTCCATATATACATTATTTACACTATTCACCTTATTATTTACATTGCCTTTATTCTTTACACCTCCTGCTGGGGGCCCTGGCTGGATTGTGATGTCGCTGCTTCTTTTGTCGCCTCTGCCCAGGAGTGCCCTGCCCCTTTAAATGCCCCAGAGCAGAGTGCACTCAGTACACTCTGCCTGGGCTCGGGAGCAGCAGCAGCTCCTGAGCTTTCCGGCACCCGCTTTTTTTTTTCCTTTGTGCTTCCTAGGGCAGGGACGGACTTTCCTGCCACCGCACCCTGCCCTCCACACACCTCCCCCGCCGGCTTCACCTGGAGCGCCAAAACCCCCGCACCACCAGATGACGGTAAGTGGGCTGGGGACCCCGAAAACTCCCTACCGGCTTTCGGGGGCGCAGAACCGATGGTATGGGTGGGCGGGACAGAGGGCGGCGGACCCACCGAGGCCACGCCCCCCCACTGGCCGCAGCCACTCTAGGCTGGGCGGCAGCCCATTGCGAGGCCACGCCCACCCGGATGACATGGGCACAGTGGGCGGAGCCATGAACGCCGAGGCCATGCCCCCCCGCCGGCCATAGTCACCCTGGGCTGGGTAGCAGCCCTTTGCGAGGCCACGCCCACCCTGGATGACGCGAGCACGGCGGGCGGGACTGTGGCCTAGGAGGGCATGCCCCCCCTGCATGCCTCTGCCTTTGCAGACAGGGCAAGGCCACGGCCCCCTCTCGGGCCTTCACCGCCTCTCTGCACCCACCGCCTGCTGTAGGCAATCCTGGCCATTCCCCTTCGATGTCCAGCAGCGACGTGGCACCCCAAACGGACCCCCTTTGGGGTCTACGTGCCGAGTGTCCCGGCTTCACCACGGCCGCCTCCAGGGGAGCGACCAACACCCTGCAGGTTTTAAGTTTCTGCTTTACAGCAGTATCCGCGCCCTTCCTATGCTTCTGGACCCCCATAAGTGATCCAGACTTAACGAACCCATGCTTGGGGGGCCCAGAAGCTGCTCTCACCGCCGGAGATGCGGCCCCGGCTTTACTTGTACCTGGTGCTGGGCCAGCCACCCTGGCACAGGGGACTGTGCCCAAGCACCACCACCAACACCAATACCGGCACCGACCTCCATATCGCTGCCTGAATCTGAACTGCCACCACCAGATGTGACAGCAAGATCCAGGCAGACTTTACTCTCTCCGCTCCCTTGCTGCAGACCCACCACAGGGCCCAAGCTGGGGTGGGCAACGGGTTCTGCACAACGGGACTGGTAGGCCCCGGAAAGAGGGACAAAAACAAGCTTTTCCACCACCGCTTGTTTTGCCTTACGCCTCCTCCTACTCCTTCTGGTTGCCTTATCCTCGAGGCAGACCTCGTCCCCAAACAACAGTGTGCCAAACCATGCTGGGGACTCAATCTGCCTCACTTGCTGTAGGATGAGGCAGCCCCCCTCGCTATTACTCCCGCTCCCTCCATCCTCCCCCTCACTCCCACTTTCCTCCATGTCACTGGAGTCCGGTGGGAGAGCCACTTGTTCAGGAGCTATCCCGCTGCGTGATACCTGGGCGCTCTTACCCACCAGGTCCTCAGGTGGAGCTGGCTAAGGCCTCTTTCACACATCCCTTGTGCGCCTGATGGCGCCCACCGGCATTTTTTGTCCAACCGCATCCGGCGAAATGTAATGCCTTATGCGTTTTTTTTTTCCATTGACTTTCATTAGCGCCGGATCGCGCCTGATGTCATTGCGTTGTATCCGTTTTTGTCCGGATCCGGCGGAAATGTACATTCCGGCGGCCGGACAAAACGGAGCATGTAACGTTTTTTTTTTTTTGCCAGAGCCGCCTGATGTGCCTGAAGCGGCGCATCAGGCAGCCGGAAACAATAGAATTCAATGGAACCGGATCAGACTTTTGTGCAATCCGGCAAAAGTCTGATCCGGATTGTGGAAATCAAGGTCTACTTCTACTACTACTACTACTACTACTACTACTACTACTACTACTACTACTACTACTACTACATTTTCCAGTGTCTCCGGGCATCAGAAACCCTCTTTTTCTGGGTTCAAAAGTTCTGGACAGATCCAGCAAAAAACCAGATCCGTTGCATCAGTTTTTTGTTTCAGCGCCAGATCCGTCCCTTCAGGTGTTCGACGGATCATGCCTGATACAAAAAGACGGATGTGTGAAAGAGGCCTTAGATGTTCTGCCATCTTCCTCCTTTTCGTCCTCCACCTGGCTGGGGCCTCCTGACCCCCCAGGAGACCCACCGGTCAGGGCTCTGAACCGGTCATCGTTCCTTAGCTTTTCCCCGAAGGGGCCGCTTCCTTCCAGGATGGTCTTCCTCCTCTCCTCCAGCGTTCTTATCGCCCCCTTCAGCCTTTCGACCGTGGCAGATACCTCTGCTCTTCTTGAGGCAGGGAGCCGGTTCTTGACTATTACTCGGGCACCCCTCAACTCCTCCCGGAGTCTCCTCAGCTGTTTAGCTGCCTCCTCGTACTCACAGAGGTGGGCGTGGATGCGGGAGGCGTAGATGGTAGCCGGCTCTCCCACAGCCTTGGAGCCCCAGATGTTAGGGGGGGCTCCTGCCGCACCTCTGCCTGAAGCCTCCTCTCCGTGAGAAGGAGCTGCCACGGCCACGGCTTCAGGGGTCCCGGATCCTGGAGCCTTGCGGCCCCCCGGGGTCTTTTTCTTACCCATCCCTGGGACTGGCTTGCTGCAGCGTGGGCCTCAAGATGGAGTTTGAGGCCCCCCACCCCCATCTAGCTTGCCGGAGGGTGGGAGCCAGGGGCATAGCCCCGACGCTCAGTCCCAGGGAAGGCCTTTCTGCCTGGGAAGGGCAGGTTACAGTCCAGAGAAAACAAAATCCTCCTTCCCAGGCACTCAGCTCCAAGCAGCTTGCTCTCTGCTTCCACCACCAGCAACCACGCCTCTCCACTTCCTGGGTGGTGCTGGAACTCTTTTTTATTATTTATTTACAAAAATACAAAACATAACATACCATACAAGAAAAAAAACCCGAAACACCAAAACCCCTCATACCAAGAAATATAGCATATGAAAACCAAAACCAGCCTCAGATGTCTCGAATGTCAACATCTCTCCAGTCCATGTCCATATCCGGGCCCTCTTCCAAGCTTTCCAGCTTCCCAAGGCCCCCAGCAGGAACTAACCTACTAAAATAAAAGGAAAAAGAAAAGAAACCCATTCTTTCATACCACATTCACACTTACTCATACTTACTCACTCTCCCATTCACTCTTATTTACAGATTTCATAATTACCGTATATACTCGTGTATAAGCCGAGATTTTCAGCACCTTTTTTCGTGCTGAAAATGCCCCCTCGGCTATACACGAGTCATAGGGCAGAAACCAGCGGGGTAGAGGGTGGCGCGGCAGGAGCCGGTGGCTGGGATCATACTCACCCCTCCCCGTGCCATCGCTGAACTTGCCTGCAATCCTGCAGCTCTCCCCGGCTTCCTTCAGCTCTCCAGCGCTGAGCGGTGATGTAATACCCGCTCATTAAGGTCATATAATATGGACGCAACGCCACTCCCATGGGCGTCGCCTCCATATTCATGGCCTTAATGAGCGGTATTACATCACCGCTCAGCGCTGGAGAGCTGAAGGAAGCCGGGGAGAGCTGCAGGATTGCAGGCAAGTTCAGCGATGGCACGGGGAGGGGTGAGTATGATGGAGGAGAGGACAAGGAGCACGAGCAGGACGGGGAGGAGAACGGTGGACGGGGGAAGCATGGAGCAGGACGGGGGAAGCATGGAGGAGGACGGGGAGGAGAATGGAGGACGGGGGAGGCATGGAGCAGGACGGGGAGGAGAACGGTGGATGGGGGAAGCATGGAGGAGGACGGGGAGGAGAACGGAGGACGGGGGAAGCATGGAGCAGGACAGGGGGGGGCACAGGAGGACGGAGAAGGAATGGGGGAGCACAGGGAGGACGGAGCAGGAGGGGGGAGTACAGAGGAGAATAGGGGAGCACAGAGCTGGATGGGGAAGCAAGGAGCAGGACAGGGGCAGCACAGAGCAGGAGGGCAGTTTATACACCCGGCTTATACACGAGTCAATAAGTTTTCCCAGTTTTTTGTGGCAAAATTAGGGGGATCGGCTTATACACGGGTCGGCTTATACACGAGTATATACGGTAAATCAAAATCCCTGGCCTCTGCCATAACATAATGATAATAGGACTCCCCGTCCATACACTACTTAACCTTACCTAAACACACAAACAAAAATTTTTTATTTTATTTTTTTTTTTGTTTGTTTTTTTTGTTTCCTTCCCCCTCCACCCACACCGCTGGTCCATAAGTTCATGGCCATTAACCACTTCAAACACGGGTCCATAAAGTTTTATGCCCTTAATACCACTCTTCAAACATGGGTCCATAAAGTTTTATGCCCTTTGTACCATACTTCTTCTTGTGTCCATGGGTCCGATCTTTAGCATAATTCCACCCAAACGCCCTTTACAAAACCCCCACCCAACCTGACTATACCCACCCATCCCACTTACTATACACTATATACACCTTTTATTACATTATTACAAATTAACACCAAAATACATACATATTATAACACATACACCATAACACATACTCTTACTTTTACTTACACTAACTATACATAATATACATATCATAATCAACTATATTCCGTTATTTCATCATTGAGGCTTGCAGGCACTGAACTTGGGCCTTGCAAGTTAAGTTACGATAAAGTATGATAAAGTTGTATATGTTATACATAAATATGTATATATATTGTCTATGTGTTATGTGTTATAGTGTCATTGTGTGTGGTGTTGGTGTTTATATTGTATATAGTGTCTATAGTTAAGTGGGGGATGGGTGGGTACAGTTAGGTTGGGTGGGGGTTTTGAAGGGGTTTTGAGGGCATATGGGCAGAACTTGCCATGGACCCATGGACCCATGAAGATAAAGAGTGATGTGTATGGGCATAAACTTTTATGGACCCGGGCTTGCAGTGATGAGGCCATGAACTTATGGACCTGTGGTGTGGGGTGGTGGGAAAAAAAAAAAAAATAAATAAATAAATAAATAATATATATATATATATATATATATATATATATATATAGGTGTTTGCAGTGTAATAGAGTAAGGTTAAGTTTTGTATGGCCAGGTAAGCCAATTGTCAGTGGTTTAAGGCAGAATGGGCCAAAGTTTATGTTATATTGTTATATTGTTATATTTTTATGTAAATATGTAAATAAGTATGCATGGGAGTATGAGTAAAGTGTAAGGGTATGTTTTCACGGTCCGGAAACAGTCCAGATTAGCTGCGTGTTTGACGCTGTGCGTTGGCGCAGCGTCAAACACGCAGCGACCAGATGTTACAGCATAGTGGAGGGGATTTCAAGAAATCCCGTCTCCACTATGCTTCAAAACACGCAGGCGGAAGACCTGCATTTCCGGACATGTGGCGCGTCTTTTTTAGACCGCAGCATGTCCTATTCCCTTGCGGCGACGCTGTGTCGCCGCAAGGGAAATAACACAGGGCTATGTAGCCCTGCGGTCATTCCGGATGTGTTCCGGATGTGTTCCATGAACACATCCGGAATGACCGCGCGTTCAAAAGGGGGCGGGGCTTTGGGAGGAGCGGACTTTCTTCTCCGTCCAAAGCGCTGTGTTTCCTGAGCGTGGAAACACAGACTAAGGGCTCATACTCACTGGCTGGAAAAAAAATCGGTCCGTTTTCTGCAGGAAAAAAACGGTACATTTGTTGTAAAAAGGCATGCGATTTTGATGCGATTTTAAATCGCACCATGCGTTTTCTGTCAGTTTTCCATCAGTTTTCCATCTGTATACAATGCGATTTTAACATGAAGTTTTACATAGAGCAGTTATCTCTATGTAAAAAGTCATGTAAAAATCACATTGTAAAAAAAAAATTTACACAAAAAGCAAATAATTATATATATCATATATATATATATATATATATAATATATATACATCTAATATATATATATATAATATATATATAGGTCATACACTTCTACATAGTATAATAGGCGCTAATTCATCCCTGGCATTACTGTAAAATCACACTGACAGCTTTAATAAAGAATAGAAACAATACATATACACACATAGAATACATATATATATATATATATATATGTAATTGTGACATATATATATATATATATATATATATATATATATATATACATATATTTATAGTTCCTAGACTTCTACATACTGTAATAGCCGCTAATTCAATTGCCGGCTTTTGTGAAATCACAGAAGCCGACATGAAATGATACATTGTTTCCACACAGTTAACCATGTCATTTCCTGTATTTTGATATATGGTTTGAACTTACAATTACATGAGTGTATTTGTGCAAAATTTCAGACATGTAGGGGTTAATTAAAGGTGTAAATTCGTTGAAAAAAAATGCGTGGGCTCCCGCTGTATTTTCTCCACCAGACAGACAAAGCAAGCGAGTGGGGGCAGATAATAATAGCCTAGGGAGGGTACATTTTTTGTGCCCCCCCTGGCTACTAACATCTGCCCCCAGACACCCCAGAAAGGGCAAATCTATAATTAGATTCGCCCTTTCTGACACTTTGCCCGTCTATTCCCATTGCCCTGTAGCGGTGGCGAATGGGTTAATAAGGCGTTAATGTCACCTTAGTATTGAAAGGTGACCTTAAGGCAGGTTGATAATTGAGAGCTGTCAATTAGACAACTATCAATTATTAATCCTATTGTATGATACAAAAATCAAACACACACAGTTTAATAAAAAAATAAGTTTAATGAAATAATCACACAGTTTTTGACCATATTTTATTTTCCTGCCAAAACCATTTCCTGTAATAAAAATAAAATAAAAAAGCAAAATTATTCTTACCAATCCGATGTACAGTCAGGTCCCACAGTGTAATCCATCAGAAAGGGTTAACAGGTTACAGCTTGCAGACAGCTAATGCTTTCTCCAAGTTGTAACCCCATGAATGAATCAGTTAAAGGAGAGGAATAGATTCATGAATGGAGCTTAATTGATTTATTGCCACTTTCACTTCAGTGACCTGACCTAACATGAAAGTGGGATACAATCAATTAAGCTTCATTCATTAATCACATCCTCTCCTGTCGGCAGGAGATAAGCTCATTCATTCAGGAGCTATCAGATGAGCACGCAGGATTACTTGCACTGCTTATCTGATTGCTAGTTAACCCTTTGTGAAGGATTACATCGTGGGACGTGACAGATCGCCAGATAGGTAAGAATAATGTTGTTTTATTATTTTATATTTATTTTAGAAGAACAAGGGCTTCGAACGGATTAAGAGTGAAATAAAAGATGGTCAAAAAAATGTGTTTTGATTTCATTAAAATTATTTATTCTTAAAGTGTGTTTGTGTTTTTTTATTTACTTCAATAGGATTAATAATTGATAGTTGTCTAATTGACAGCTCTCAATTATTAACCTGCCTTAAGGTCACCTTTCAATACTAAGGTGACATTAACGCCTTATTAACCCATTCGCCACCGCTACAGGGCAATGGGAATAGACGGGCAAAGTGTCAGAAAGGGCGAATCTAATTATAGATTTGCCCTTTCTGGGGTGTCTGGGGGCAGATGTTAGTAGCCAGGGGGGGCACAAAAAAATGTACCCTCCCTAGGCTATTATTATCTGCCCCCACTCGCTTGCTTTGTCTGTCTGGCGGAGAAAATACAGCGGGAGCCCACGCTTTTTTTTCAACGAATTTACACCTTTAATTAACCCCTACATGTCTGAAATTTTGCACAAATACACTCATGTAATTGTAAGTTCAAACCATATATCAAAATACAGGAAATGACATGGTTAACTGTGTGGAAACAATGTATCATTTCATGTCGGCTTCTGTGATTTCACAAAAGCCGGCAATTGAATTAGCGGCTATTACAGTATGTAGAAGTGTATGAACTATAAATATATATGTATGTATGTGTCACAATGACATGTATATTATATATATATATATATATATATATATATATATTCTATGTGTATGTATCTACTGTTTTGTGAGCTGTCAGTGTGATTTTACAGTAGCCGGGGATGAATTACCGGCTTTTCAAAGGAGACTGGTGCATATAAATCGGACAGCACGTGCATGGTGCGAGTGCTGTTCGTTTTTTAATCGCACTCATTGACTTGCATTGGCGATTTTCATCCCAAAATCGCATCAAATCACAGCATGCTGCGATTTTTTTCTCACAACAATATCTGATGAGAAAAAAATCGCAAATGAGAATTCACCCATTGACTAACATTGGTCAGATTTGCATCCGATTTTTTTTCCTCTGATTATCATCCGTTTTCGGCCCCAGTGAGTATGAGGCCTAAGTGTGAATGTGGTATGAATGAATGTTTTTTTTTTTTTGTTTTCTTTTTGATTTTGAAGGATAGTTCCGCTGGGGGCCTCTGGGGAGCTGGAAAGCTCGGAAGAAGCTCCGGATGTGGACAATGGATATTGGACAATAGGAGACATCCTAAAGCTGTTTGGTTTTCTTGTTGGTTCTATGTTTCTTGGTGTTTCAGGTTAAGGGCTTTGTTTATTTCTTATTTTGTATGTAATGTTTTATATTTTTATAAATAAAAAAGAGTTCCAGCTCCACCCAGGAAGTTGAAGGGCGTGTGGCTGGAGGAGGAGGAGGAAGCAGAAAGCAAGGCTGCTTGGAGCTGAGTGCCTGGGAAGGAGGTTTTTTTTTTCTATCTGGACTGTTACCTGCCCCTTCCCAGGCAGAGAGACCTTCCCTGGGGCTGAGCGTGGGGGCTGTGCCCCTGGCTCCCACCCTGGCAAGCCAGCTGGGGGTGGGGGGCCTCACCCACCATCTCAAGGCCCACACTACAGCAAGCCAGTCCCAGGGATGGGAAAAAAGAAGACTTCGGGGGGCCGCAAGGCTCCAGGATCCAGGACACCTGAAGCCGGGACCGTGGCAGCTCCTTCTCCCAGAGAGGAGTCTGCTAGCAGAGGTGCGGTGGCAGCCCCCCTAACATCTGGGGCTCCAAGGCTGCGGGAGAGCCAGCTACCGTCTACGCCTCCTGCATCCACGCCCACCTCTGTGAGTATGAGGAGGCAGCTAAACAGCTGAGGAGACTCCGGGAGGAGTTGATGGAAGCCCAAGTAACAGCAAAAAATTGTCTCCCTGCCTCAAAGAGAGCGGAGGGAGTCGAGAGGCTGAAGGGGGCTATAAGAGCTCTGGAGGACAGAAGAACAGCTATCCTGGAGGGGAGTGGCTCCGAAACGATGACCGGTTTAGAGCCCTGACCAGTGGGTCTCCTGGGGGGGTCAGGAGGCCCCATCCAGGTGGAGGATGAGGAGGAGGAAGACGGAGGAACATCTGAGCCAGCTCCACCTGAGGACCTGGTGGGTAAGAGCGCCCATGTGTCGCGCAGCGGGATAGTCCCTGAACAAGTGGCTCTCCCACCATACTCCAGTGACATGGAGGAAAGTGGGAGTGAGGGGGAGGATGGAGGGAGCGGGAGTAATAGCGAGGGGGGCTGCCTCATCCTACAGCAAGTGAGACAGATTGAGTCTCCAGCACGGTTTGGCACACTGTTGTTTGGGGACGAGGTCTGCCTTGAGGATGAGGCAATCAGGAAGAGTAGGAGGAGGCGTAAGGTGAAACAAGCTAATGTGGCCCGGCACCAGGTACAAGTAGAGCCGGGGCCGCACCTTCGGTGGTGAGTGCTGCTTCTGGGCCCTCCACGTTCGAGTCCGTTAAGTCTGGATCGCTTATGGGGTCCAGAAGCACAGGAAGGGCGCAGATGCTGCCGTAAGGCAGCAGCTAAAAACCTGCAAAGTACTGGTCGTTCCCCTGGAGGCGGCCGCGGCGAAGCCGGGGCACTGGGCACGTAGACCCCAAAAGGAGTCCGTGCGGGGGGCCCCGCTGACGCTGGACACCGAAGGGGAGTGGCCAGCTTTGCCTGCAGCAAGTGGTGGGTGCAGAGAGGCGGTGACGGCCCGTGAGGGGGGCGTGGCCTCCCTGAATGTTGCCCTGCCTGCAAAGGCAGCGGCATGCAGGGGGGGCATGCCCTCCTCGGCCGCAGTCCCGCCCGCCGTGCTCGTGTCATCCGGGTGGGTGTGGCCTCTCAAGGGGCTGCTACCCTGCCCAGGGTGGCTGTGGCCGGCGGCGGGGTGTGGTCTCGGCGGTCGTGGCTTCACCAACTGTGCCCGCGTCATCCGGGGTGGGCGTGGCCTCGCAAGGGGCTGCTACCCAGCCTAGGGTGACTGCAGCCGGTGGGGGGGCGTGGCCTCGGTGGGCCCACCGCCCTCTGTACTGCCCACCCATACCATCGTGCCTGCGCCCCCAAAAGCCGGGAGGAAGTTGTCGTGGTCCCCAGCCCACTTACCGTGATCTGGTGGTGTGGGGGCTCGGTGCTTCAGGTAAAACCAGCGGGGGAGATGTGTGGAGGGCAGGGTGCGGTGGCAAAGTCCGTCCCTGCCAGAGGAAGCACAGTGAAAGTGAAAGAGAAAAAAAAATTGGAGCCTGAGAGCTCAGGAGCTGCTGCTGCTCCTGAGCCCAGGCAGGGCATGCTGAATGCGCTCTGCTCTGGTGCTCTTAAAGGGGCAGCAGCACTCCTGGGCAAGAGTCGAGCCAGGAAAAAAGGTGTGGACGTCCCAGGAGTCTCAGAAATCCAACCAGGAATCCAGCCGGGAATCCAGCAAAAGGGGCCCCCAGCAGAAGGTGAAAAAGCCCAAATATAAATAGCGATGGAGATGTAGATAATGTAAATAATGTGGATAATGCAAATAATGTGGCTAGTGTAAATAATATGAATGTAACTATGGATAGCGAAGATGATAGTGTGTCTGACATTTTTGAGGAGTTGTTTACGGATGTGGCGCATGGAGGTGTGAATGATGGCATGGATGTGAATGATGGCATTGATGATGGTGTAAGTGTGGGAGTGAATGCGGGGGTGGATGCAAGTGTGAATGTGGGAGCGAGTACGAGTGAGGGGGTGGCCCATCTGCCCACTCAGCCGCGGTACCCAGGCGTTCATTTGCGGGTGTTGCGGCTGGGGGTCGGGAAGGTTCCCGGGGGGGTTCTCAAGGGGTCTCCTCACCTCCGGACTCCGGGGACGGCGTTTTGCAACGCCGTTTCCTGGAGGCCCTCAAAAGGGGAGAAAGGTCAATAATGGTAGAGGGGAGGATGGTGGACTTATATTTCTGGATAGAGAGGCATGGTCTGGCAGCCTTCCAAGAGAGAAGAGAGGGAGGGACAGTTTGGGCTCTCCCGACAGCCGGGCAAGGGCCGGTGAGGAGGAATGTGGTCCGTCTTCGGTGGGGGGTCAATGAAGCTTGCCCACCAAGGAGCAAGGTGGTGGAGCTCCTCCTGAAGGTGGGCTTCAGGGCGACTGACATCATCGCCCTGATCCATCCCTCAGCAGCCCGATTCTTCGACATCAGCTTTGTTCGGCCAGAGGGGCTTGAGCTCTTTTGGTCGAATTACGAGCTGGTGAAGGGGGAGCCCAGATGGCGAGACTTCGTCGTACAGGCGGTGTCTCGCCAAAATTCTGTCAAGAGAGTGACCGTGGTGACCTGTAACGAGTCACTCTCAGGCGTGGACATAATGACGTGGCTTTCCCGTTATGGGGACGTCACTGAGGTCGCAAAAAAGAACAAGGACGAGTTTGGTATTTGGTCGGGGGTCTGGACCTTCATGGTTAAGTTGAATGTCTCAGGCGGTACGGTCACCTACATCCCTTCCTCTGCGTTCCTGGGAAGGGACAGGATCCTGGTCTTCTACCAGGGGCAACCGAAGGTCTGCCACAAGTGCGGCGATCCCCGCCACTTCAGCGCAAGCTGCAAAGTACAGAAATGTGCCTTGTGTGGCGTGGTGGGTCATCTCGCTGCTGCATGTAAGGACATTCGGTGTCACCTGTGTGGTGACCTTGGTCACCCGTATCGCCGCTGCCCTCGCTCCTTCTCCAATGCCGCTGCAGACCCGGTGGGGGGAGACCGTGGGGGGGAAGCCTTCAGCGGGACTTCCTCTGTTGCGGCAGGCAGTGGTGGCGGGGAGGGGGCTAAGGGGCCGATGAGGAAAGGCAAAGCCACCAGAGGCCCCTCATACCAACGGAGGCAGACGGCTTGCCAGAGGGGCAGGGAGCGGGTGGAGCCTCGGGTAACCGGGGTGATGCCTGCTCCTCCCTCTAGGCCAGTGGCAAATGCCTCTGAGGCCCTGGGGGAGGAAACGGTGAGCGAGGAGATCAGGAGGATGGAGAGGGAGGATAAAGCGGCTGACTTAGACAGCTCCTCTCGATATGAAAGTGTTGATGAGGAAGTCGTAGAGCAGCCTACAACATCAATGGGTGGGAAAAGCATACCAACAGGAGGGGGAGGAGGAGGCTGAACAAGTCTTCCAAATCCCCCCCACCCCCGACCGTGAATATACCTACGGAAGGGCCCACCATCCCCCTCTGATCACACTCTCCAACCGGTTCCAAGCCCTTGGAGACTCTGCTGAGGAGTCGCAAGATGAGGGCGAGGGGCCGGGGGTGGCATCGGGGGGTCCTTTAGGGGATGGCGGAGTCCAATCCTTAGGGGACGTTGTTTCTCCTGGGGGGGACAGACCCAGAGTCCGGGGGTCAGGACACCAAGGCAGGAGGAATGGACACCTCGAGTGCTGTAAAGGGAAGAAGAAGGCCATTGAACTTGATCACTCATGATGGCTGAACTCACCCCGTTGACGCTGGCATCCATTAATATCGCCAGCATTAAGTCAGATGCGGCTAGATTTGCGGTGTGAGGAACTAAGCCGACCGCCACACGGTAGCCCGGGTATCACAGCTTCTGATCCCACCGCTGCCACCAATTGTGAAGGACGACCCCTGTCCTCCCACGTCACCAATGGGACGTAACTCCACAGGTACAGCTCTCCGGCGCCCCCTTTGTCTCGCAGGTCAGTAAGGGAACTGCACCTAGAGCAAATGACCGCCGGGGAGGTTGTCCTGTTACCCACTGGGTATTCTAAGATTCGTGATCAGAGTAAAAGCATCAGCCCAAGATTAATTTTATGGTTTAATCGCCTTAAGGGCACACTAGATAATTACAGAAATATACAGTAAAGCTATACAATGTAATTACAATGGATTTGCCGTCAGAGAAAAAATACAACGATAATGTACAAGGCTTAAAGGTATAAGCTATAGATCAATATTACCGGGTAGTATGGTCATGGGAAGGCAGGAGCTCTGCCATCCCCAGGTAAGTCTTCAGTTGCTGGACAGTCCGCACAGCATGTGCTGCTGCTCCATTTGGCAAGGCAAATCAAATCTGTGTCTTGTGCTTCTTGTTGCTGTGAGAAAAATGGAATGCCTCCAGCCTGTTCATGGTTACAGTTCTTAAAACTGCTAGGTCCTTCCCCTTTGCTTTGAAGCACGCATATTAACTGGCCTGCAATTCATATGGAGCAGGAAACACTGGCCTGAGTCCGAGCCATTCAACATACCAATGACCATCCCATTCAGACACTGGCCTAAACCAATTAGCATGTTAAAGCCCTATTGATTCATAGTGGACATCAAAACTGGTCGTACTGAATATGCTAATAGGCACTGTGTAGTTAGCAGTCTGTGGCTCTGTGAACTGACAAAATGGAGGCTGGTACAGGCCCTATACAAAATGGCGACGTCCCTTTCCTTACACCCCCCTGCTTTTGAGGGCGCTAGGGGGTATCACATTCCTGTGTTCCCCCGTGCGCCCTACCGCACCCTCTCTTTGGCTAGGGTGGCAGATCCAGAAGGATTTCTGACTCTCTGTACTCTGAAAGGTTGCACACTGGTTGGGCATAAGCCTCCCGCTCATGGTGGGCCTTCATCATGTTCACATGGAAGGCCTTCCTCCTTCCACTGGCGTGGTCCAGGGTGACAAGGTAGGTGACGGCGTTGAGCTGCTCGTGCACGAGGTATGGACCTTCCCAGGCCGCCTGAAGCTTGTTTTGTGGTACGGGGACCAGTACCCACACCTTTTGACCCACCTGGTAGGTCCGCTCACAAGCATTCTGGTCGTACCATCGCTTCTGGTCAGCCTGAGCTTGGGCCATATTGTCATGCACCAGCCGCGTCAAGGCCATCATTCGGTCCCGGAAGCACACGACATACTCAATGACCGACACTCCAGGGGTGGCTAAATCCCCTTCCCATGCTTCCTTCACCAGAGCAAGGGGCCCCCGTACACGTCGCCCGTACAGGAGCTCAAAGGGGGAGAACCCCGTTGAGGCCTGTGGGACCTCCCGGTAGGCAAACAGCAGGTGTGGGAGATACCGCTCCCAGTCTCTCCCGTGGGAGTCGACCAACATCTTCAGCATCTGCTTTAAGGTGCCATTGAACCGCTCACACAAGCCATTGGTCTGTGGGTGATACGGGCTGGCCACCAGATGTTGCACCTGTACCTGCTTACAGAGAGACTCCATCAGCTGCGACATGAACTGGGTCCCTCGGTCAGTGAGCATTTCCTTGGGAAACCCCACTCTGGAGAAAATCTCCAGTAAGGCAGTGGCCACTTTGTCGGCCCGAATGGACGACAAAGCTACCGCCTCCGAGTAACGGGTGGCATAGTCAACTACCGTTAGTATGAAGCATTTCCCGGAGCGGCTGGGAGTGGACAGAGGTCCAATGAGATCCACAGCCACCCTCGAGAAAGGCTCTTCGATGATGGGCAGAGTTAGCAGTGGGGCTTTGGGGCGTGGCCCCGCCTTCCCCACCCTCTGACAGGTGTCACACGAACGGCAGTAGGCTATCACCTCGGTCCTCATTCCAGGCCAGTAGAAATGCTAAGCTAGCCTGGCCCTGGTTTTAGTGATCCCTAGGTGTCGGCCATTGGAATCTCGTGTGCGATCCGCAACAATTCCGCCCTGAACAGATGGGGTACCACTAACTGTCGGTCCCTGGGCCACGCCTCCGGTGAACCCTGCTGGACCGTTACCCGGTACAGCCGTCCCTGGTCCCAGACCACTCGCTCGCGGTCGGACTCCAGGGGAGGCTGTGCCGCCTGCTCCTTGAGAGTCTTCAGGCTAGTGTCAGCTTCCAACGCTGCCTGAAATCCCTGACGTGATGTGGCAAGAATTGATGAAACTGCCATGTCCTCTGTCAGTTCCCCGGGATCTGTCTCCTGGCTACTGTCTGACTCGGCAGCCACTTGGTCGGAGAGATGGAAACCGTCGGACCTCCGCGAGGCTCCTTGGGCTGCAGCGCTCCCACTCCTGGTAACAGCGGCCACGACCGCTGAGACCACGGGTAGCGCCTGCTTTCCCTCGTCCCCTGACCGAGTCGCCGGGTCAGGCAGACTTCCCTGACTTCCTGACATCCCGGATGTGGGGAACTCCTGCCCTGGGGTCTTACCTGGTGGCTCCTCTCCCGGGACGCCCCCTCCCCCATGGCCTGTTCCTCTTCCTGCAGGGGCCCTAGACTCAGCAGGCTGGGTTCACTTAGGGGCCCTACACTGCCCATAGTAGCCCCTCCCCCCACCTCTGAGCTCTCCCGTGCAGCCTCCTCACCTGTCCTCACTGTGAGCCCTGTGTGTGTAGTGTCAGTGCATGGCTTACCATCAGGTTTCACTCCCTCCTCCACTGTTGGAGGCACATTCATCACATTAACATTAGCATTCACAGTAGAGTCATGACATTCTTGGGGAGCCGAACTTGGGGGTTCAGTGGCCACATACTGGGACACTAGCCGCCCCAAATCGGTCCCAAGCAACACATTTGCAGGAATATTCGGCGTTACTCCCACCTCCCGCATCCCCCTCCCGGCGCCCCAGTCCAAATACACATTGGCAACGGGCAGCGCCGGTTCAACGCCTCCAATTCCGGAGACGGAAAGGGTTTTCCAAGGTACCAAGTCTTGAGGGGACACCACCTCAGGGCGTACCAGGGTTCGTTCAGCGCCTGTGTCCCGCAGTCCCATGACCGCTGAGCGGCCGATGGTGACAGGTTGGTAATTGTCTAGGGACCTCCCACCACCCCGTCCCACACACAAAACAGTGGTCGATTTCTGGGACAGGGATGGGGCCTTCTGGCGCTGGGGACACGCAGCCTTAAAGTGTCCTGGCTGATTGCAATTATGACAACGTCTGGGTTCTGTTCCTGGCCTGGAGAGGGCAGTCGGGGGGTACATCCCTTGCTCTCTGGGGGCTGGATATGGGGCTGGGGCAGGATTGGGCTTACCCCCTCTCCAGGTGCTGCTGGCAGGCTTCTTTGGCTCCGGCGCCCTGTTGTTGGCATACTCGTCTGCTAGGGCGGCTGTAGCAGAAGCCCCTTTGGTTTCCGGTCACGGAGGAACTGCTGGAGGTCCTCTGGGCAGTTCCACAAGAATTGCTCCATGACAAACAGTTCCTGGACCTCCTGGCGGGTAGTGAGCTCTAGACCCGAGGTCCAGTGCTCTGCAGCTCTCAGAAGGGCCCGCATGTGGTCGGTCCAGGTGTCCTTTGAACCCCGCTGCAAGCTCCTGAACTTCCTGCGGTACGACTCCGGGGTGAGGTTGTAGTGCTGGATCAGGGCCCGCTTGATGCTGTTGTAGTCCTGCTCCTCCCCGGCAGGTAAGTCCCCCAAAACTTCCAGGGACTTACCACTCAAACGGGGGGTCAGGTACCTTGCCCACTGATCCGGGGCCAGATGATGTTGGAGGCAGGTCCTCTCAAAAGCCAGCAGAAAGGAATCCAGGTCTCCATCCTTTTCAAGTAAGGGAAAGTCCTCCGCCCGGACCTTGGAAGCCCTTGTCTCCGGTGGGCCTGGTGCGTCCAGCGAGGGCCCATGCTGAGCCATCTCCAGTCGGTGCCGGTGCTCCGCAGCTTCACGGCGTTCTGTAGCCCGCAACACACGTTCTGTATGCTCACGCTCTGCTGCTCTCTCTGCCGCTGCTTGCTCCTGCTCCGCAACTTCACGGCGTTCTGCTTGCTCACGCTCTGCTGCTTTCTCTGCCGCCACCAGGAGTCTGTCATAGGCGGTGTCATTACCAGCCTCGAGCTGTGCCATAGCCGCTTGGAAGAGGGCCTCCGATCTGGACAGGCTGGGACGGGCAGGGGGTGGACAGTCCACTGTGAGACTGAGCACGGGGGTCGGGCTCCTTGGGGAGCCCCGGCTGAGCTCCCCCTCATCGGTATCGAACCCCTCATAGGCCACAGAATTGGCCTCCCCCTTTGCCCTACTCCTGGTGCCTTCCGCCATCTTGGGAACCTTTGGTTACTGAAACAGCTGCAACCCTGACCTTGCACACAACTTATTATATTTACACTCTGACCGTCTAGTGCTGGGTTGACCTTGAGACCCCAGCAGTGAAAGTACCGCTGGTAGTCTCTAGTGTCTGAGAGTAGGGGTCCCACGCACACTATTACTCTGATCCCACCGCTGCCACCAATTGTGAGGAACTAAGCCGACCGCCACACGGTAGCCCGGGTATCACAGCTTCTGATCCCACCGCTGCCACCAATTGTGAAGGACGACCCCTGTCCTCCCACGTCACCAATGGGACGTAACTCCACAGGTACAGCTCTCCGGCGCCCCCTTTGTCTCGCAGGTCAGTAAGGGAACTGCACCTAGAGCAAATGGCCGCCGGGGAGGTTGTCCTGTTACCCACTGGGTATTCTAAGATTCGTGATCAGAGTAAAAGCATCAGCCCAAGATTAATTTTATGGTTTAATCGCCTTAAGGGCGCACTAGATAATTACAGAAATATACAGTAAAGCTATACAACGTAATTACAATGGATTTGCCGTCAGAGAAAAAATACATCGATAATGTACAAGGCTTAAAGGTATAAGCTATAGATCAATATTACCGGGTAGTATGGTCATGGGAAGGCAGGAGCTCTGCCATCCCCAGGTAAGTCTTCAGTTGCTGGACAGTCCCCACAGCATGTGCTGCTGCTCCATTTGGCAAGGCAAATCAAATCTGTGTCTTGTGCTTCTTGTTGCTGTGAGAAAAATGGAATGCCCCCAGCCTGTTCATGGTTACAGTTCTTAAAACTGCTAGGTCCTTCCCCTTTGCTTTGAAGCACGCATATTAACTGGCCTGCAATTCATATGGAGCAGGAAACACTGGCCTGAGTCCGAGCCATTCAACATACCAATGACCATCCCATTCAGACACTGGCCTAAACCAATTAGCATGTTAAAGCCCTATTGATTCATAGTGAACATCAAAACTGGTTGTACTGAATATGCTAATAGGCACTGTGTAGTTAGCAGTCTGTGGCTCTGTGAACTGACAAAATGGAGGCTGGTACAGGCCCTATACAAAATGGCGACGTCCCTTTCCTTACATGCGGCCTTTGATTTTTTTCACTCGAATTGAGGCTGAAATTTTATTTTTGCAGGAGACCAGACTAACGGACATGGGGGCCATATATAAAGCACGGAGGGAGTGGAGGTGCGGGCCCTCATACTGGTCTCTTGCGGCCGAGCCGTATAGCGGGGTGGCGGTCCTTTTTAAGACTAAAACACAACATGAAAATAGCCTCACCAGATCTTGAAAGATGAACAGTGCACTAGCAGGATGTGATAGGGTGGCTGTCCTCATCAGTGGAGGGCACCTGTGCTGCGCTAGCCTTTATCTGTGGGAGCCGGCTGCATCCTGCTAGTGCACAGTTCATCTTTCAAGATCTGGTGAGGCTATTTTCATGTTGTGTTTTTGCTAAAAAATTTTTAGGATTTTTAAGTCCTTCTATCTTTGTCTGTGAGCTTTGAATTGATCTTAGTTAGTTACTCGCAATATAATGGGGAACCTTGCCGTTGGTTTGCGAGCTTATCTGCTTTGGCCAAAATAGTAACTAATACCTCATTGATGCATTTATCAGATGCATTTTTTTGCACTTTTTATCATTTTCTGCAGGGTGCAGGTAGGCTCCTTTTTGATGGTCTGTTTTTTTGTGTGATGCATATATAGTGCTGAACAGCCCGCTTTCTATTATGGGCATTATAAATAGGCTGCTATCCAGACACTATACATTGCACTTTTTTGTCCTCCTAAGCAAGCTTTATTTGTGTGTTTTCTCCACCAGGCAGCTTTTACCTTTATCATCACTTTTTTGTGATAGGGTGGCTGTCCTCATCAGTGGAGGGCACCTGTGCTGCGCCAGCCTTTATCTGTGGGAGCCGGCTGCATCCTGCTAGTGCACTGTTCATCTTTCAAGATCTGGTGAGGCTATTTTCATGTTGTGTTTTTGCTAAAAAATTTTTAGGATTTTTAAGTCCTTCTATCTTTGTCTGTGAGCTTTGAATTGATGTTAGTTAGTTACTCGCAATATAATGGGGAACCTTGCCGTTGGTTTGCGAGCTTATCTGCTTTGGCCAAAATAGTAACTAATACCTCATTGATGCATTTATCAGATGCATTTTTTTGCACTTTTTATCATTTTCTGCAGAGTGCAGGTAGGCTCCTTTTTGATGGTCTGGTTTTTTGTGTGATGCATATATAGTGCTGAACAGCCCGCTGTTGTGAATGGACTTGAAATGAGTTCTGAGCAGAGGCTCCCTCTGGTGGTTACAAGCGGTACTGGACTGTCCAGTGAAGATTGTGAGGATTGGGAATCAGGTGTTACTGACTGGTCTTATTTAAGGGAGTCGCCTTCCCATCAGGGTTGCCGGTGATCAATTGTTCTGGTCTCAATCCTTGATTCCTGTTTCCTTTGTAGCCTGCTGTGTCGTGTCTGCATCCCCTGCTAACAGATAAGACATTTTCTTCTTTTTGTTTTTGTGCTTGATTTTTGCATTTTGTCCTGCACTTCTGTGGGGGCCTTCAGGGTCCCCTCCGGGGGCTTTTGCCCTCTCAGTTTAGTTCAGCCTCTGATGTTTTGTACATTTGCTTTTTCCAGTTTTTTCAGTGGCTGCTGTTTTGATTTTGTTACACCAGAGAACTAGTTTAGGTGGTAGAGGTCGTGTGATCTCAGGTGTTTTTGAAATTAGTAGAGTTGGTTCTTTTCAGGGTTTTTTGGGATTGCAGTAAGTGCCCTTCCTATCCTTTTCTATTTAGATAGTTTGGGCCCCAACGTTTGCTCATACTATTTTCTGTCTGTGTCAGTATTTCTTCTTGTCTAACCGCCATTACATATTTGGGGGCTTTCTATGTTCTTTGGGGATCTGCTCCGGGGCAGATAGCTTTCCTATTTCTATCTTTAGGTATAGTTAGTTTCTCAGGCTGTGACGAGGCGTCTAGGACCAACGTAGG
This sequence comes from Oophaga sylvatica, assembly GCA_033576555.1. Lineage (NCBI taxonomy): Eukaryota > Metazoa > Chordata > Amphibia > Anura > Dendrobatidae > Oophaga > Oophaga sylvatica. Next base: position 31,025 of record JARQOD010002801.1, on the reverse strand, counting down.
AACGCTCCACGGCTGCCTCTAGTTGTGGTGGTTAGTCAGGGTACTGCAATCTCATAGATTCCAACTGCTCTGGTGTATTGCCTTTTTTACCTGCACTCCTCAGCTACCAAATCATAACAGTATCACCGGCCTAAACTGAAAATTATATGGTACTCACAGAAGGGAAAAATATTGTGAAAGAAAAAAAAAGGTTGTCAGAGATATTTTTCTGTTTGTTGCATTTTTTTTTTTCCCTCTGTATCTCTGGGTGCTGGGGAGGATTTTTTCTCTCAATGGAGTTTGCACAGTTGTCTGGCCGTGTGGATCAGCTTGCCACTGAGGTTCGGAGTATTGCTACCTATCTTGCTAGGTTGCCTGTTGTGGAACCTAGGATTCCCATGCCAGATTTGTTTTTGGGGGATCGAGCCAAGTTTCTGAATTTCAAAAATAATTGTAAATTGTTTTTTGCCTTAAAATCTAAGTCCTCAGGGAACGCAGCGCAGAAGGTTCAAATTGTCATCTCTCTCCTGCGCGGCGATTCTCAGAATTGGGCTTTTTCCCTGACACCTGGGGATCCTGTTTTGAGTGATGTTGATGCATTTTTTCAGGCCTTGGGGTTATTGTACGATGAGCCTAATGTCACTGATCAAGCTGAAAAAGCCTTGTTGGCATTAAATCAGGGGCTTGATGATGCTGAGTTATACTGTCAGAGATTCCGCAGGTGGGCAGTCCTGACCAAATGGAATGACGACGCTTTGGCAGCCCTTTTTCGGAAGGGTCTGTCAGATAATGTAAAGGATGTTATGGTGGGATTCCCTGTCCCCTCTGGTCTCAATGATTCTATGTCATTAGCGATTCAAATTGACAGACGTTTGCGTGAGCGGAGAAGTATGCGTGGAATAGTGTTGCCTTGTGAACCTGCTTCTGAACCTATGCAGTGTGATAGAGTGGTTTCTGGGGCACAGCGTCATGAGTTTCGAAAGCGCAATGGGTTATGTTTCTACTGTGGTGATGCCTCTCATGCTATTTCAGTCTGCCCTAAGTGGGGAAGACGTTTTGCACGCTCAGTTGTCTTGGGTAGTGTTCAGACTAAGTTTTTATTAACTGTTACTCTGATATGCTCTCTGTCCTCATTTTCTGCTCAGGCTTTCGTTGATTCGGGAGCAGCTATTAACCTGATGGATTTTGATTTTGCTAAACGTTGCGGGTTTCCCTTGATACCCCTACAAAAGTCTATTCCCCTACTGGAAATCGATTCTACCCCTTTGGCTGAGAATAAACCTCGGTTCTCTACTCAGGTGATAATGAGGGTTGAACCTGATCATCAGGAGAGCTGCAAATTTTTGGTTCTGTATAATCTGCATGACATTATCGTGCTGGGTTTCCCTTGGTTACAGTCTCATAATCCTGTTTTGGATTGGAAATCTGTGTCTGTCACCAGTTGGGGCTGCCAATGTGTTAATACCAACACTCCTGTTTTTTCTGCCTCCCCCAGGCTCAGGATGTTCCTGACTTTTTGATTGATTTTTCTGATGTGTTTAGCGAAAGTAAATCTGCATCCTTGCCTCCCCATAGGAGCTATGACTGCGCTATTGAATTAGTGCCTGGTAGTAAATTCCCTAAAGGTCGCCTTTTTAACTTGTCTGTACCTGAACATGACGCTATGCGGTCTTATATCAAGGAGTCATTGGAGAAGGGTTATATCAGACCATCCTCTTCACCCTTAGGTGCCGGTTTTTTCTTTGTGGCCAAAAAGGATGGTTCATTAAGGCCGTGTATTGATTATCGTCTTTTGAACAATATTACTGTGAAATATCAATATTCGTTACCCTTGTTTTCTGACCTGTTTTCCAGGGTGAAAAACGCTACTTGGTTTACCAAGCTTGACCTCAGGGGGGCATATAACCTTATTCGCATTAAGCACGGGGATGAATGGAAGATGGCATTTAACACCCCTGAAGGGCATTTTGAGTACCTTGTGATGCCCTTTGGGCTCACTAATGCTCCTTCTGTCTTCCAGTCCTTCATGAATGACATTTTCAGGGATTTTGTGGATACATTTCTGATTGTTTATTTGGATGATATCTTGATTTTTTTCTAATGACTGGGACTCTCATGTGAAACATGTTCGAACTGTATTCCAGATTTTGAGAGAGAATGCTCTGTATGTGAAGGGATCAAAGTGTCTTTTTGGCGTACAGAGGATCTCATTTTTGGGATTCATTTTGTCCCCATCTGTTATTGAAATGGACCCGGTCAAGGTTCAGGCCATCTGTGATTGGGTCCAACCTACTTCATTAAAGGCTCTTCAAAGATTTTTGGGTTTTGCCAATTTTTTTTGTAAATTTATTGGTAATTTCTCGGTTATTGTTAAACCATTAACTGATTTGACCAAAAAGGGTTCTGATGTGGTGAATTGGCCTCCTGAGGCAGTTTCTGCATTTCAGGAACTTAAGCAGAGATTCACTTCTGCTCCTGTTCTACGGCAGCCTGATGTTTCTCTGCCATTTCAGGTGGAGGTTGATGCCTCTGAAATTGGGGCAGGTGCCGTTTTGTCCCAAAGAGATCCAGAGACCTCTAAAAGTAACCCTTGTGCCTTTTTCTCTCGAAAATTTTCTCCTACTGAACGTAATTATGACGTGGGTAATCGGGAGTTATTGACCATGAAGTGGGCTTTTGAAGAGTGGAGACATTGGCTGGAGGGAGCCAAACATCAGGTGGTGGTCCTTACGGACCATAAGAATCTGGTTTATCTGGAATCTGCCAAGCGACTTAATCCTAGACAGACCAGGTGGGCCTTGTTTTTCACACGTTTTAATTTTGTGGTTTCCTTTCTTCTTGGCACTAAGAATGTTAAGGCGGATGCCCTCTCGAGGAGTTTCCTTGCGGACTCTCCTGAGATATCTGATCCTTCTGTTATTTTGAAAGAAGGTGTAGTTCTTTCCGCCATCTCGCCCAATTTGAGACTGGCTCTGGAGGGGTGTCAGGAGTATAGGCCCGAGCGCTGCCCTGTTGGGAAATTGTTTGTCCCGGACCAGTGGAAAAAGAGTGTGATGTCTGAGATTCATTGTTCCGCGTTGGCCGGTCATCCCGGAATTTTTGGTACCAGAGACTTGGTTAGTCGGTCCTTTTGGTGGCCTACCTTGTCTCGTGATGTCAGAGAATTTGTGCAGTCCTGCGGGACTTGCTCTCGCTCCAAGCCTTGCTCTCTCTCTAGTGGTTTGTTGATGCCATTGCCTGTGCCCAAGAGACCATGGACCCATATCTCTATGGATTTCATTTCCGACCTCCCTGTTTCTCAGAGAATGACCGTCATCTGGGTGATTTGTGATAGGTTTTCCAAGATGATACATCTTGTGCCATTACCTAAATTGCCTTCCTCCTCTGAATTGGTGCCTTTGTTCCTTCAGCACGTGGTTCGTTTACACGGCATTCCTGAGAACATTGTGTCTGACAGAGGAGTCCAGTTTGTTTCCAGATTTTGGAGGACCTTTTGTTCTAAGTATGGTGTTCAGTTGTCTTTCTCCTCGGCGTTTCATCCTCAGACCAATGGTCAAACTGAGAGAACAAACCAGACATTGGAGACTTATCTAAGATGCTTTGTGTCTGCTGATCAGGATGACTGGGTCTCTTTTTTGCCTTTGGCTGAGTTTGCTCTTAATAATAGGGCTAGCTCTGCCACTTTGATGTCTCCATTTTTCTGTAATTTTGGGTTTCAAACTCGATTTTCTTCAGGACAGACGGAGGCTTCTGCCTGTCCAGGTGTTGACTCTGTTGTGGAGCATATGCAACAGATTTGGGACCAGGTAGTGGAGAGGTTGTCCCTCTCTGGAGAGGGCCCAGCGGTTTGCTAACCGGCATAGGACTGATGGTCCTCGGTTTAAAGTGGGGGACTTGGTCTGGTTGTCCTCAAAAAATATTCCTATGAGAGTGGCATCTCCTAAATTTAAGCCTAGGTTCATTGGACCTTATAAGATCATGGAGATTCTTAATCCTGTTTCTTTTCGTTTGCTTCTTCCAGGGACATTTAAGATCCATAACGTGTTCCACAAGTCCTTGTTGAAGAGGTTTGTTGAGCCAGTGGTTCCTACTGCTTTGCCTCCTAACCCTGTTCTGGTTGAGGGCAATATGGAGTTTGTGGTTGAGAAAATATTGAATTCTCGTTTTTCTAGACGGAAACTCCAGTATTTGGTTAAGTGGAGAGGTTATGGTCAGGAAGACAATTCTTGGGTGTTTGCTTCGGACATCCATGCTAGGAGACTCATCCGTGCGTATCATAGAACTCATCCTGACCGACCTGGTTGCTCAAGTGAGGGTTCGGTGACCCCTCCTCAAGGTGGGGTACTGTTGTGAATGGACTTGAAATGAGTTCTGAGCAGAGGCTCCCTCTGGTGGTTACAAGCGGTACTGGACTGTCCAGTGAAGATTGTGAGGATTGGGAATCAGGTGTTACTGACTGGTCTTATTTAAGGGAGTCGCCTTCGCATCAGGGTTGCCGGTGATCAATTGTTCTGGTCTCAATCCTTGATTCCTGTTTCCTTTGTAGCCTGCTGTGTCGTGTCTGCATCTCCTGCTAACAGATAAGACATTTTCTTCTTTTTGTTTTTGTGCTTGATTTTTGCATTTTGTCCTGCACTTCTGTGGGGGCCTTCAGGGTCCCCTCCAGGGGCTTTTGCCCTCTCAGTTTAGTTCAGCCTCTGATGTTTTGTACATTTGCTTTTTCCAGTTTTTTCAGTGGCTGCTGTTTTGATTTTGTTACACCAGAGAACTAATTTAGGTGGTAGAGGTCGTGTGATCTCAGGTGTTTTTGAAATTAGTAGAGTTGGTTCTTTTCAGGGTTTTTTGGGATTGCAGTAAGTGCCCTTCCTATCCTTTTCTATTTAGATAGTTTGGGCCCCAACGTTTGCTCACACTATTTTCTGTCTGTGTCAGTATTTCTTCTTGTCTAACCGCCATTACATGTTTGGGGGCTTTCTATGTTCTTTGAATACATATCAAAAAACTGACCGGCACATCCAAACATAGATTCAGTGTGAACAGGTGCTAAACCTAGAGTCACCAACTCATATACATACAAGAAAAAAAGGTAGCACACTGTAGCGCTATAGCTTGCAAACACGAAATATGAAAAATATGAAAAATGAATTTCATCATTACCTTAGAAATATGAAAAATTGAGAAGTCTTAGCGCATAAGATGGCCAAATTATGTGAGCCTGATAGCCACGTCAAGGCTCTTCTCGTATATCAGGTCCCAACTAATGCCTATCCTCGCTTAGAAAAGTGTGTCTGCATGGGAACATATGAATCCTCTCTCCAGACTAAAATCTACATCTCTGTGGAGGGGTGATGAACCTGTTGTAATTAAAAAGCCTGTGACCACCAGGTGGAGTGCTCAGGTAGAAGGTAAATGAATACATATCAAAAAACTGACCGGCACATCCAAACATAGATTCAGTGTGAACAGGTGCTAAACCTAGAGTCACCAACTCATATACATATCAAAAAACTTTTCTTGTATGTATATGAGTTGGTGATTTTAATTACACCAGGTCCCTACTTTACCCATAAATGCAGGCATTGCTGACAGAGGTGCATATTCACCCAGAAATTCAGATATCAGCCTAACAGAGGTATGTTCACATTAGGTCAGGGACTCACCAGTATTGAGACCACCTTGACGATGGTTGGTGGGCTTTAAAATGTTTGGCCAAATGTTTATACTAAGCGTCTCAAATTTTTCCTTATATTCCAAAGCCATATTGCTATTCTAAATTTCATGTATTCCATATTGTCATGCTTAGTATGCTTGAGTGCAGCCTCTTTTTGTATGTTTTACATGGGGGTAGCTTCCCTTGGTTGCACCTAGTTCACATTAGTCTGGATGTGCCAGTCAGGTTTGTCTATTGAATGTTAGCTTGCTGACCGAGCACTCCGCCCCCACCAGGTGGTGATTTTAATTACACCAGGTCCCTACTTTACCCATAAATGCAGGCATTGCTGACAGAGGTGCATATTCACCCAGAAATTCAGATATCAGCCTAATAGAGGTATGTTCACATTAGGTCAGGGACTCACCAGTATTGAGACCACCTTGACGATGGTTGGTGGGCTTTAAAATGTTTGGCCAAATGTTTATACTAAGCGTCTCAAATTTTTCCTTATATTCCAAAGCCATATTGCTATTCTAAATTTCATGTATTCCATATTGTCATGCTTTAGTATGCTTGAGTGCAGCCTCTTTTTGTATGTTTTACATGGGGGTAGCTTCCCTTGGTTTGCACCTAGTTCACATTAGTCTGGATGTGCCAGTCAGGTTTTTTTGTCTATTGAATGTTAGCTTGCTGACCGAGCACTCCGCCCCACCAGGTGGTGATTTTAATTACACCAGGTCCCTACTTTACCCATAAATGCAGGCATTGCTGACAGAGGTGCATATTCACCCAGAAATTCAGATATCAGCCTAATAGAGGTATGTTCACATTAGGTCAGCGACTCACCAGTATTGAGACCACCTTGACGATGGTTGGTGGGCTTTAAAATGTTTGGCCAAATGTTTATACTAAGCGTCTCAAATTTTTCCTTATATTCCAAAGCCATATTGCTATTCTAAATTTCATGTATTCCATATTGTCATGCTTTAGTATGCTTGAGTGCAGCCTCTTTTTGTATGTTTTACATGGGGGTAGCTTCCCTTGGTTTGCACCTAGTTCACATTAGTCTGGATGTGCCAGTCAGGTTTGTCTATTGAATGTTAGCTTGCTGACCGAGCACTCCGCCCCCACCAGGTGGTGATTTTAATTACACCAGGTCCCTACTTTACCCATAAATGCAGGCATTGCTGACAGAGGTGCATATTCACCCAGAAATTCAGATATCAGCCTAATAGAGGTATGTTCACATTAGGTCAGGGACTCACCAGTATTGAGACCACCTTGACGATGGTTGGTGGGCTTTAAAATGTTTGGCCAAATGTTTATACTAAGCGTCTCAAATTTTTCCTTATATTCCAAAGCCATATTGCTATTCTAAATTTCATGTATTCCATATTGTCATGCTTTAGTATGCTTGAGTGCAGCCTCTTTTTGTATGTTTTACATGGGGGTAGCTTCCTTGGTTTGCACCTAGTTCACATTAGTCTGGATGTGCCAGTCAGGTTTTTTTGTCTATTGAATGTTAGCTTGCTGACCGAGCACTCCGCCCCCACCAGGTGGTGATTTTAATTACACCAGGTCCCTACTTTACCCATAAATGCAGGCATTGCTGACAGAGGTGCATATTCACCCAGAAATTCAGATATCAGCCTAATAGAGGTATGTTCACATTAGGTCAGCGACTCACCAGTATTGAGACCACCTTGACGATGGTTGGTGGGCTTTAAAATGTTTGGCCAAATGTTTATACTAAGCGTCTCAAATTTTTCCTTATATTCCAAAGCCATATTGCTATTCTAAATTTCATGTATTCCATATTGTCATGCTTTAGTATGCTTGAGTGCAGCCTCTTTTTGTATGTTTTACATGGGGGTAGCTTCCCTTGGTTTGCACCTAGTTCACATTAGTCTGGATGTGCCAGTCAGGTTTTTTTGTCTATTGAATGTTAGCTTGCTGACCGAGCACTCCGCCCCACCAGGTGGTGATTTTAATTACACCAGGTCCCTACTTTACCCATAAATGCAGGCATTGCTGACAGAGGTGCATATTCACCCAGAAATTCAGATATCAGCCTAATAGAGGTATGTTCACATTAGGTCAGGGACTCACCAGTATTGAGACCACCTTGACGATGGTTGGTGGGCTTTAAAATGTTTGGCCAAATGTTTATACTAAGCGTCTCAAATTTTTCCTTATATTCCAAAGCCATATTGCTATTCTAAATTTCATGTATTCCATATTGTCATGCTTTAGTATGCTTGAGTGCAGCCTCTTTTTGTATGTTTTACATGGGGGTAGCTTCCCTTGGTTTGCACCTAGTTCACATTAGTCTGGATGTGCCAGTCAGGTTTTTTTGTCTATTGAATGTTAGCTTGCTGACCGAGCACTCCGCCCCCACCAGGTGGTGATTTTAATTACACCAGGTCCCTACTTTACCCATAAATGCAGGCATTGCTGACAGAGGTGCATATTCACCCAGAAATTCAGATATCAGCCTAATAGAGGTATGTTCACATTAGGTCAGGGACTCACCAGTATTGAGACCACCTTGACGATGGTTGGTGGGCTTTAAAATGTTTGGCCAAATGTTTATACTAAGCGTCTCAAATTTTTCCTTATATTCCAAAGCCATATTGCTATTCTAAATTTCATGTATTCCATATTGTCATGCTTTAGTATGCTTGAGTGCAGCCTCTTTTTGTATGTTTTACATGGGGGTAGCTTCCCTTGGTTTGCACCTAGTTCACATTAGTCTGGATGTGCCAGTCAGGTTTTTTTGTCTATTAAAATAGTAACTAATACCTCATTGATGCATTTATCAGATGCATTTTTTTTGCACTTTTTATCATTTTCTGCAGGGGGCAGGTAGGCTCCGTTTTGATGGTCTGTTTTTTGTGTGATGCATATATAGTGCTGAACAGCCCGCTTTCTATTATGGGCATTATAAATAGGCTGCTATCCAGACACTATGCATTGCACTTTTTTGTCCTCCTAAGCAAGCTTTATTTGTGTGTTTTCTCCACCAGGCAGCTTTTACCTTTATCATCACTTTTTTGTGATAGGGTGGCTAGTGCTACCTCATCAGTGGAGGGCACCTGTGCTGCACCAGCCTTTATCTGTGGGAGCCGGCTGCATCCTGCTAGTGCACTGTTCATCTTTCAAGATCTGGTGAGGCTATTTTCATGTTGTGTTTTTGCTAAAAAATTTTAGGATTTTTAAGTCCTATCTTTGTCTGTGAGCTTTGAATTGATGTTAGTTAGTTACTCGCAATATAATGGGGAACCTTGCCGTTGGTTTGCGAGCTCATCTGCTTTTGCCAAAATAGTAACTAATACCTCATTGATGCATTTATCAGATGCATTTTTTTGCACTTTTCATCATTTTCTGCAGGGTGCAGGTAGGCTCCTTTTTGATGGTCTGGTTTTTTGTGTGATGCATATACAGTGCTGAACAGCCCGCTTTCTATTATGGGCATTATAAATAGGCTGCTATCCAGACACTATGCATTGCACTTTTTTGTCCTCCTAAGCAAGCCTTATTTGTGTGTTTTCTCCACCAGGCAGCTTTTACTTTTATCATCACTTTTTTGTGATAGGGTGGCTGTCCTCATCAGTGGAGGGCACCTGTGCTGCGCCAGCCTTTATCTGTAGGAGCCGGCTGCATCCTGCTAGTGCACTGTTCATCTTTCAAGATCTGGTGAGGCTATTTTCATGTTGTGTTTTTGCTAAAAAAAAAAAAAAAAAAAATGTTTAGGATTTTTAAGTCCTTCTATCTTTGTCTTTGAGCTTTTCCTTTTTAAGACTGCAGATGTGGAATGCAGACGAGTGATCGAGTTAGAAATGGGGAGGTCCCTGGTCCTTGACGTCTTCATGAGGGGACAAGAGCTTGGCTCATAAACATCTATGGTCCCCAATCTAAGTGGGACCGAAAATGTCTCTTCCTAAAGATTAAGCCCTTTATTTTTACGAGCCGACAGGTGGTCTTCGGTGGGTACTTCAACACCATTACGAGGTCCCGTGATCGGTGGGGTCCTGGAGATCGCCTGGCTTATGACAGCATCTCGCTTAATAGTATAGCTAGTGAAGCTCGCCTGGTGGATGTTCACATCCGGCACACCCCAGGCCACGGGGGTTTCACCTATCATAGGGGTAGCTGTAGATCTAGAATAGACAGGTTTTTTTAAAAGGAGGACGCCATCTTTTCTGCTGTGTCCGTCATTGAGGTGGAGTTCTCCGATGACTGTCAAATTTTTTTTGTCTGAATGTTGCAGAGACTCCCCGGATGGGAAGAGGGCTGTGGAAGCTGAATTTGTCCCTGCTGGAAGAAGCGGTGGTGAGACAATCCTTCGAGGATTTTCTTCAGAGCCAGGTACTGCTTTTGGATCTCATTAGTAATAAGTCAGAGTGGTGGGAGATCTTCAAAAAGTGGGTGGCGGGGTTCTTCCGTCAACTCTCGAGCCTCAGGAGTCTGAACAGGCATCGCTTGTATCAGGCCCTGAGGAGGAAACTCGAGCAGCTCATCTTGACTGGAGGTGACCGTGAGGAAATCTCCAGAGTGAAGTCTTTGCTCAAGAAGTGTCATCTTTTGTTTTTGAGAGGGACTTCGGGAGGTACCGCTCGCCCGACCCTTACAGAAACTGTAAGATGTCAGTGAATTGTAAGATGGTAACAGGACTGATCGACAGTACGGGGTCCCTGAACAGATCCAAATCAGGGATCCTAGAAGTGGTCAGGTCCTTTTACTCACACCTCTTGGGTAAGAGGGATCTAGATTGGGATGGGATGTCGGCTTTCCTGGCTGAGACCATCCCTGAGCCAGGGGATGATTCCTCTCTTGATGTTTTAGCAGAAGCAATCAGGGAAGAGGAAGTGAGACTGGCCATTGATGGGCTTCGGCCCAAGAAATCGCCAGGTCCGGATGGCTTAACATCCGAGTTCTATAGGACCTTTAGGGACTCCTTGGTCCCCCTCTTGACTGGGGTGTTTAATGAGTGTCTTTCCTCGGGCACTCTTCCCGGTTCAATGAGGAGGTCAGCCCTGATTATTCTGTCGAAGGGTAAAGACTCGTACCATATTGAGAATTGGCGTCCCATAGTGCTTCTCAATACGGACCGGAAGGTTCTGGCGAAGGTGTTGTTTAATCGGCTGGTCAAGTTTGCACCACGGCTGCTTTCGGAGGCCCAGCACTGCACTGTTCCAGGCCGCAGCACATTTAGTGCTGTGCTCGGTGTCCGAGAGGCAGTGAAACAGGGTATGGCAGGTCGCTGGAAGGGGTACCTACTGTCATTATATCAAGCGATAGCCTTTGACTGGGTAAACCATGAGTACCTCTGGTCTGTCCTTTTGAGGTATCGTCTGCCTGGGAGGTTTGTAAATTGGTTAGAGATCTTATACCAAGGGGCTGAGACTTTCCCGCTCGTGAACGGTTGGTCAGGTCACCCTTTTGAGGTGGGTTCTGGGGTCCGACAGGGCTGTCCTCTGAGCCCACTTTTATACGCGTTCGCGATCGATCCCTTCCTGAGGAGGGTAGATCGTGGACCGTTGGTGTGGGTCGAATGAACCAGGCAGGCTCTGGGCCCCCTCTGAGGGTGGTAGCGTATGCGGACGATGTTTCCCTTTTCGTATCCTCGAGAGGGGAGGCGGACTGGGTCATGTCCAAAGTCGTGCATTACTCGGAGGCATCCGGGTCCATGATCAACTGGGAAAAGTGTGAGAGTCTCTGGCTGGGAGGGGGAGATCCTAGTTTTGATCTCCCGGACACCCTTCCAGAACCCCAGGCCTCCGCCAAAATTTTAGGCATCGAATTTGGCCCCGGGGACTACCCCCAGCAAAACTGGGAGGGTAGACTCAAGATTGGCGCCCAAAAGTTGGACCAGTGGAAGGGTTGGTCTTTAACCCTGAGGGAAAGGGTTAGCTTGGCTAAAGGTTTTCTGCCTCCCTTGTTAATTTACCTGGGCAGTGTGTGCATCTTGCCAGAACCTCTCTGGACACGGGTTTACAGCCTGTTTTTCCAGCTGTTATGGGGAAATAGGCTCAACCTAATCAAGAGGGAGGTCACGTACCGTACGAGGAGACTAGATGGGTTGGTTATGGTCAACCCAGTAGTGTTCTTAGTGAACACCTTTCTTAAAGGGGTTGGTTTCGGCCTTTCTTCCAGGAATGGGAGACAGGTGGGCAAGTGAAGGACCTCCGTACACCTCACGGACATCTCCCGGCTTAAGGGTATGCCACACTAAGCGAGATCGCTAACGAGATCACTAAAACGTCACTATTTAGTGATCTCGTTAGCGACCTCGTTGTGTGTGGCATGTAGCAACAATGTGGCCCCTGCTGTGATGTCGCTGATCGTTCACTAGCGTTCTGGACCGTTTTTTGATCGTTGGCGTCCCGCTGGTGAGCCTATATCGCTGTGTTTGGCACCTTTTGCGAATGACGAGCGACCTCGTTTGTGACGCATATGACTGTTTTTAGCGTCACGGAGTGGATCGCAATATCTGTAAGTTCTCTTTTGCGTCACAGAGAGGATCGCAGAAGTTGCAAAGCAGGCTAGCAGGACGCAGAGAGCAGGAGCGATGCTGGAAATTCCTATGAATCAGAAGCGCTCAGTACATGCTAATGACAGATCCTAACTACCGCCAAAGTCGTTAAAGAGATCGCTGACCGCTGATGAGTCGTTTATGAGATCTCCTGTTTGGCAGCTACTAGCGACCTAAAAGCGATCACACCAACGATCTCGTTAGCTTGCGTCGTTATCGAGATCGCTAATGAGATCGCTAAGTGTGGCAGTACCTTTACGCTACCCCTGTTCTGAAAGTAATCCGCCGGTAGGGTCTTGGAATGTGGGAAATCGGGACCTTGTCGATGCAATGCCTTGACAGAAGGGTTCTGTTGACCCATTTCCAGAAGCCCCTGGTCCTCAGGGATTGCCCAGGCCGGGATCTGGAGGTGGGGCTCGGGCTTTTAAATTCAAAGCGGATCCCCACGAAGTTTTGGGACTTGGCCTGGCGCTGCTTTCATTGGTGACTGTATGTAAGGGACAACCTGATGTACAGGAACTCCGATGATCGGGGTTGTCCCCGTGAGGAGTGTGGCGATGTGCTGGAAAGCATAGAGCACTTCCTCCTTCGATGTCCCTTTAATACAGAGGTTTACAACAGGGTGGGTGCTTCCATACGTTGGCCACGGCTGGCGTCCCTTTCCTACGCTGAGAGGGTCTTTGGGGCTTTCAGATCCCTGGGTGGTCGGGAGCGCAGCACTTTATTCTTAGCAAGCGTAGTGGTCAGGTTTTACACGTGGAATGCACGGTGTTTAGTTTCGACGCAACAGAAAGCCCTCCCCCGGGATGAGGTGGTTAGTAACATCTTGGGTGACCTGGGGAAAGTGCGTTCTTTGGAGTTCGAGAGGTTGGGTGTGAGGAGGACCTCTTGGCTTTGGAGGGGCTTCTCCTTTTAAAAAAAAAAACACACTCAAGGGAGAGTTTTGTGTGTGAATGATGATAGGGATAGCATAAGGTGGTGTGGGGTGATGAGGGAGAGAAGCAGGGGCAGATAGGGTCAGGGAGGGTCAGTAGGAGGGATAGATAGAGAGTTAGTTAAGTTAGGTAGATTAATAATAATCTTTTATTTTTATATAGCGCTAACAGATTCCGCAGCGCTTTACAGTTTAGCACACATTATCGTCGCTGTCCCTGAGGGGGCTCACAATCTAGATTCCCTATCAATATGTTTTTGGAGTGTGGGAGGAAACCGGAGTACCCGGAGGAAACCCACGCAAACACGGGGAGAACATACAAACTCCTTGCAGATGTTGTCCTAGGTGGGATTCGAACCCAGGACTCCAGCGCTGCAAGGCTGCAGTGCTATCCACTGAGCCACCGTGCTGCACAGATAGGGAAAGATAGGGACAGTCGGTTAGGGAAAGAAGTAGGGACAGTTTTAGTTGATGAGGCACAGGATGAATGTGTGGTTGGTAAGGGACAAGGCCTCTTAGGGCTCCAGTCTCCTGGTGGTGGGCTATTGCATGACACAATGTAGCTTTTTGTTTTGCAATAAAATAAGAATGGATATTGAGGCTTACAGGCACCGAACTTGGGCCTTGTAAGATAGGAAATGAAAGGAAAAATTAAGATTAGTTAAGTAGTTATGGCATATATTGATAATATTGTAGATTGTATTTTGAATATGTATTATATTGAGTATATTGTATTGCATTGTTATATATATATTACATGTTTGATTGTCTGAGTGTCTGTAGATAGTTGTATGTGGGGGTATAGTTAGGTTGGGTGGGAGTTGTCTGGGGGGGTGGGGTGTGGAGAAAGAAGATGTTTGAAGGGCAGTGGGCAGGAAACTTGCCATGGACCCACGGAGCCTAAGAGGAAAAATAAATGTTTGCTGTGGAAAAGGGCATAATCATTATATGGACCCGGGTTTTTGTTTTCAGTTAGGCCATGAACTTATGCAGGGCTGACGTCAGCACCCGGCACACCCGGGCAAGTGCCGGGGCCCTGAGCAGGCGGGGGGGCCCACTCGCCGTCGGGCACCCCGGCGCCTGTTAGCGGTGTCAGCGCCGCCACTGGGCCCCCCCGCAGCAGCCGGCGCAATACTCACCTCTCCCCGTGCCTACGCTGCCACAGCTCGAGCTCCAGGGGGCGCCGGCGCTTTCTCTCTCATAGAAGCGCCGCTGAATGACGTCATCATTCAGCGGCCGGCTGTGGCAGAGAGCGCTCGGACGCCGGACAAGTGAGGCGTGTGTGTGTGTGTGTGTGTGTGTGTCTGTGTGTATGTGAAAGAGTGCTGCCTGCAGTGCTGTATGTGTGATGGTGGTGGGGGGAGGCAGGCAGTGATGGTGGTGAGGAGGCGATGATGATGATGATGGGGAGGCAATGATAATGGGAAGGCAATGATGATATTAATGGGGAGGCAATGATAATGGGAAGGCAATGATGATGATGATGATATTAATGGGGAGGCAATGATGATAATAGGGAGGCAATGATGATGATGATGGGCAGGCAATGATGATGAGGGGAGGCAATGATAATGATGATGGGCAGGCAATGATGATGATAATGGGGAGTCTTTCCACAGCGCCCTTTCCTGAGCCGTAACAGTGCAGAATGCAGCACAGTGTAGAGGAGAGCTCCATATTTTGTATAGGAAAAAAATATCCAGCGCGAAAATGAATAAAAATTCAATATTTATTGGATAAAATTAAAATCCATCTTGATAGAAAAAAGACATATACAAGTGGGGTCCCTGGTGGTCTGAAACCGACGCGTTTTGACCTAGCAGGTCTTATTCATGGTTTATATTTTGTACGGAGCATTATATGGGGACCAGTATCCTGTATGGAGCATTATATTGGGTCCAGTATTCTGTATGGAGCATTATATGGGGGATGGCGGGGTGACATCCTGCATGGGGTATTATATGGGTGATGAGGGGGAGACTATGTGGTGCCCATAATATTGTATGGAGGACTGTACTGTCCAGTCTGTACTGTGCGCTGTGAGGATTTGGCGGTTTTTGAGCTATTGTACAATTTACAATAGATATCAGTCATGTAATGGAAGAAGAGAAGTGTTTGGCGTTGTGCTATACCCATATTTCTCTCCAGTATCTGTGCATCATGAATCGTGGTCTGTGTTAAGGGGGCCCACTGAGGCTCTTTTGCCCGGGGCCCATAAAAACCTGGAGCCGGCCCTGAACTTATGGACCGGAGGTGTGGTGGGGGGAATAAAAAAAAAAAAAAAAAAAAAGTAATGCATATATAATTTTTGTGTGATTTGTATTATGGTGTTTAGTGAATGGTTAAGGGGAGGTGTTTATGGCCAGAATGGCATAATTTTTGTTGGAGGCAATGGGCCAGAATGTTGTGTAATAGTCTTTTGTAAATTATGTAAATATGTAAATAGGTGTGAATGGGGGGTGAATGGTGTGTGAATGAGGTATGAATGTGTGTGAATGGGTAAGTAGAAATATGATTTTGTTTCCCCTTTTCTTTTCCCCTTTTTTCGTTTGAAGAAGGTTCCTTCTGGGGTCCCTGAAGAAGAGCTGGAAAGCTCTAGAAGGACCTAATAAAGTGAGGACTTTGGACGATGGCGGATGGAGAAGTGGATTGTACTTGTTCCTTGGTTTTTTAAAAGTTTCTTTGGTAATATTTACTTATGGTTTCATGTGGTCATGGAAGTAGGTTTTGATTTTAATATGTGATATGTTATATGGTTTTTGTATATTTATAATAAAATAGAGTTCCAGCTCCACCCAGGAAGTGGAGAGGCGTGTGGCTGGAGGAGGAGGAAACTGAGAGTAAGCAGCTTGGAGCTGAGTGCCTGGGAAGGAGGATTTTTTTTTTCTCTACCTGGACTGATACCTGCCCCTTCCCAGGCAGAGAGACCTTCCCTGGGACTGAGCGTCGGGGCTGTGCCCCTGGCTCCCACCCTCCGGCAGGCTAGCTGGGGGTGGGGGGCCTCACACTCCATCTTGAGGCCCATGCTACAGCGAGCCAGTCCCAGGGATGGGCAAGAAGAAAACCCAGGGGGGGCCACAAAGCTCCGGGATCTGGGACCCCTGAAGCCGGGACCGTGGCAGCTCCTTCTCCCGGAGGGGAGGCTGCTAGCAGAGGTGTGGCAGGACCCCCCCCTAACATCTGGGGCTCCAAGGCTGCGGGAGAGCCGGCTACCATCTACGCCTCCTGCATCCATGCCCACCTCTGTGAATATGAGGAGGCAGCTAAGCAGCTGAGGAGACTCCGGGAGGAGTTGAGGGGAGCCCGAGTAATATCAAGAACGGCTCCCTGCCTCAAAGAGAGCAGAGATATCTGCCACGGTCGAAAGGCTGAAGGGGGCGATAAGAGCGCTGGAGGAGAGGAGGAAGACCATCCTGGAGGGGAGCGGCCCCTTTGGGGAGAAGCTTCGTAATGATGACCGGTTTAGAGCCCTGACCGGTGGGTCTCCTGGGGGGTCAGGAGGCCCCAGCCAGGTGGAGGACAAGGAGGAGGAAGACGGCAGACCATCTGAGCCAGCTCCACCTGAGGACCTGGTGGGTAAGAGCACCCAGGTATCGCGCAGCGGGATGGCCCCTGAACAAGTGGCTCTTCCACCGGACTCCAGTGACATGGAGGAAAGTGGGAGTGAGGGGGAGGATGGAGGGAGCGGGAGTAATAGCGAGGGGGACTGCCTCATCCTACAGCAAGTGAGGCAGATTGAGTCCCCAGCACGGTTTGGCACACTACTGTTTGGGGACGAGGTCTGCCCCGAGGATGAGGCAACCGGGAAGAGTAGGAAGCGGAGTAAGCCAAAACAGGCTGTGGAGAAAAAGTTTGTTTTTGTCCCTCTTTCCGGGGCCCCCCAATCCCATTGAGCGGAACCCGCTGCCCACCCGGCTCGGGCCCTGTGGTGGGTCCGCAGCAAGGGAGCGGGGAGAGTAAGGTCTGCCTGGATCTTACTGTCACATCTGGTGGTGGCAGTTCGGATTCAGGCAGCGATATGGAGGTCGGTGCCGGTGTTGGTGTTACTGTTGGTGGTGGTGCATGGGCTCAGTCCCCTATGGCATGGGGGACTGGCCCAGCATCAAGTACAAGTAGAGCCGGGGCCGCACCTCCGGCGGTAAGAGCTGTTTCTGGGCCCCTCACGCACGGGTCCATTAAGTATGGATCGCTTATGGGGGTCCAGAAGCATCGTAAGGGCACAGATGCTGCTGTAAAGCAACAATTAAAGACCTGCAGGGTGTTGGTCGCTCCCCTGGAGGCGGCCGTGGTGAAGCCAGGGCACTCGGCACATAGACCCCAAAAGGGGTCCATGCGGGGGGCCCCGCCGCCGCTGGACGCCGAAGGTGAGTGGCCAGCCTTGCCTACAGCAGGTGGTGGGTGCAGAGAGGCAGTGAAGGCCTGTGAGGGGGGCATGCCTGCAAAGGCAGAGGCATGCAAGGGGGGCGTGCCCTCCTCAGCCACAGTCCCGCCCGCCGTGCTTGCGTCATCCTGGGTGGGTGTGGGCCTCGCAAGGGGCTGCTGCCCAGCCCAGGGTGACTGTGGCCGGCGGTGGGGCGTGGCCTGGGTGGTCATGGCTCCGCCCACTGTTCCGTGTCATCTGGGGTGGGCGTGGCCTCAAAAGGGGCTGCTGCAAAGCCTGGAGTGACTGCGGCCAGCGGGGGGCGTGGCCTCAGCGGTTTCGCCGCCCTCTGTCACGCCCACCCATACCATCGGTTCTGCACCCCCGAAAGCCGGTAGGACGTTGTCTGTGTCCCCTGCCCACTTACCGTCATCTGGTGGTGCGGGGGCTCCGGCGCTCCAGGTGAAGCCGGCGGGGGAAGTGAGTGGAGGGGGGGTGCGGTGGCAAGGTCTGTCCCTGCTCGAGGAAGCACAAATCAGGAGAAAAAAAATTGTTGCCAGAGAGCTCAGGAGCTGCTGCTGTTCCCGAGCCCAGGCAGAGTGTACTGAGTGCACTCTGCTCTGGGGCATTTAAAGGGGCAGCGGCACTCCTGGGCAAAATCAAGACCAAAGTTGGCCCCGAAGCCAAGAATATCCCAGGAGTCCAGCCGGGGCCCCCAGCAGAAATTGTAAATATCCAAAATGGCAATGTAAATAATAGAAATGTAAATTGTGTACAGTCATGGCCAAAAGTTTTGAGAATGACACAAATATTATATTTTCACATGATCTGCTGCCCTCTGGTTTTTATGTGTGTTTGACAGATGTCTTTATCACAGACAGAAATATAATTGCAAACATATGGGTAACAAAAGCTTATATTGACAGTTAGAATGAGTTAATGCAGCAAGTCAATATTTGCAGTGTTGACCCTTCTTCTTCAGGACCTCTGCAATTCTCCTTGGCATGCTCTCAATCAACTTCTGGACCAAAACCTGACTGATAGCAGTCCATTCTTGCATAATCAATGCTTTCATTTTGTCAGAATTTTTAGGTTTTTGTTTGTCCACCCGTCTTTTGATGATTGACCACAAGTTCTCAATGGGATTAAGATCTGGGGAGTTTCCAGGCCATGGACCCAAAATCTCTATGTTTTGTTCCCTGAGCCATTTAGTTATCACCTTTGCTTTATGGCAAGGTGCTCCATCATGCTGGAAAAGGCATTGTTGATTGCCAAACTGCTCTTGGAGGGTTGGGAGAAGTTGCTCTTGGAGGACATTCTGGTACCATTCTTTATTCATGGCTGTGTTTTTAGGCAAGACTGTGAGAGAGCCGATTCCCTTGGCTGAGAAGCAACCCCACACATGAATGGTTTCAGGATGCTTAACAGTTGGCATGAGACAAGACTGGTGGTAGCGCTCACCTTGTCTTCTCCGAATGAGGCATTTTCCTAATGTCCCAAACAATCGAAAAGGGGATTCATCAGAGAAAATAACTTTACCCCAGTCCTTAGCAGTCCACTGCCTGTACCTTTTGCAGAATATCAGTTTGTCCATGATGTTTTTTCTGGAGAGAAGTGGATTCTTTGCTGCCCTCCTTGAGACCAGGCCTTGCTCCAAGAGTCTCCGCCTCACAGTGCGTGCAGATGCACTCACACCAGCCTGCTGCCATTCCTGAGCAAGCTCTGCACTGCTGGTAGCCCGATCCCGCAGCTGAAACACTTTTAAGAGACGGTCCTGGCGCTTGCTGGTCTTTCTTGGGCGCCCTGGAGCCTTTTTGGCAACAATGGAACCTCTCTCCTTGAAGTTCTTGATGATGCGATAGATTGTTGACTGAGGTGCAATCTTTCTAGCTGCGATACTCTTTCCTGTTAGGCCATTTTTGTGCATTGCAATGATGACTGCACGTGTTTCTTTAGAGATAACCATGGTTAACAGAAGTGAAACAATGATGCCAAGCACCAGCCTCCTTTTAAAGTGTCCAGTGGTGTCATTCTTACTTAATCATGACAGATTGATCTCCAGCCATGTCCTCATCAACACCCACACCTGTGTTAATGGAGCAGTCACTGAAAAGAGGTTAGCTGGTCCTTTTAAGGCAGGGCTGCAATGATGTTGAAATGTGTTTTGGGGGATAAAGTTCATTTTCTAGCCAAATATTGACTTTGCAAGTAATTGCTGTTAAGCTTATCACTCTTTATAACATTCTGGAGTATATGCAAATTGCCATTAGAAAAAGCGAAGCAGTAGACTTTGTAAAAATTAATATTTGTGTCATTCTCAAAACTTTTGGCCATGACTATATATAAACAGTGAGTGATTTAGTGTTGATATTTTTGAAGAACTTTTTGCGGAAGTGGTACATGGAGGGGTGAGTGATGGCGAGAGTGGTATGGATGAGGGAGTGAGTGTGGGAGCGAATGCGGGGGTGGATGCAGGTGTGAATGTAGGAGCGGGTGTGAGTACGGGTGGGGGGGCTGGCCCATCTGCCCCCCCAGCCGCGGCGCCCAGGCGTTCATTTGCGGGTGTTGCGGCTGGGGGTCGGGGGAGTTCCCGGGGGGTTCTCAGGGGGTCTCCTTGCCTCTGGACTCCGGGGACGGCGTTTTGCACCGCCGTTTCCTGGAGGCCTTTAAAAGGGGAGAAAGATCAATAATGGTAGAGGGGAGGCCGGTGGACCTGTCTTACTGGATAGAGAGGCATGGTTTGGCCGCCTTCCAAGAGAGAAGAGAGGGAGGGACTGTTTGGTCTCTCGCCCTGATCCATCCCTCAGCAGCCCGGTTCTTCGACATCAGCTTTGTTCGGCCAGAGGGGCTTGATCTCTTCTGGTCAAATTATGAGCTGGTGAAGGGGGAGCCCGGATGGCGAGGCTTCGTCATGCAGGCGGTGTCTCGCCAAAATTCCGTCAAGAGAGTGACCGTGGTGACCTGTAACGAGTCACTCTCAGGCGTGGACATAATGACGTGGCTTTCCCGTTATGGGGAAGTCACCGAGGTCCCAAAAAAGAACAGGGACGAATTTGGTATTTGGTCGGGGGGCTGGACCTTCATGGTTAAATTGAAGGTTTCAGGCGATATGGTCACCCACATCCCTTCCTCGGCATTCCTGGGAAGGGACAGGATCCTGGTCTTCTACCAGGGGTAACCGAAGGTCTGCCACAAGTGCGGCGATCCCCGCCACTTCAGCGCAAGCTGCAAGGTACAGAAATGTGCCTTGTGTGGCGGGGTGGGTCATCTCGCCGCCGCGTGTAAGGACATTCGGTGCCACCTGTGTGGTGACCTTGGTCACCCGTATAGCCGCTGCCCTTGCTCCTTCTCCAATGCCGCTGCAGGTCCGGTGGGAGGAGACCGTGGGGGGAAACCTCCGGCGGGACTTCCTCCATCGCGGCAGGCGGTGGTGGCGGGGAGGGGGCCAGGGAGCCAGTGAGGAAAGGCAAAGTCACCAGAGGCCCCTCATATCAGCGGAGGCAGGCGGCTCGCCAGGGGGGCAAGGAGCAGGTGGAGCCTCGGGTAACCGGGGTGATGCCTGCTCCTCGCTCTAGGCCAGTGGCAAAAGCCTCTGAGGCCCTGGGGGGAGGAAGCGGTATGCAAGGAGATCAGGAGGATGGAGAGGGAGGATAAAGTGGCTGATTCAGACAGCTCCTCTCAATATGAAAGTGTTGATTAAGAAGTCGCAGAGCAGCCTACAACATCAATGGGTTGGAAAAAGCATACCAACAGGAGGGGGAGGAGGAGGCTGAACAAGTCTTCCAAATCCCCCCCACCCTCGACCATGAATGTACCAACGGAAGGGCCCACCGTCCCCCCTCTGATCACACTCTCCAACCGGTTCCAAGCCCTTGGAGACTCTGCTGAGGAGTCACAGAACAAGGGCGAGGGACCGGAGGCGGCATCGGGGGGTCCTTCAGGGGACGGCGGAGTCCAACCCTCAGGGGACGTTGTTTCTCCTGGGGGGAGGACAGACCCGGAGTCCGGAGGTGAGGACACCAGGGGAGGAGGAATAGACACTTCAACTACCTTAAAGAGGAAGGGTTCTGACTCCTCCCCAGAGGGTGGTGGAAGCGGGCTGGGTAAGAAAAAGGCCGTCAAACTTGATCACTCATGATGGCTGAACTGCCCCGTTGACGCTGGCGTCCATTAATGTCACCAGCATTAAGTCAGATGCGGCTAGATTTGCGGCCTTTGATTTTTTTCACCCGAATTGAGGCTGAGATTTTATTTTTGCAGGAGACCAGACTAACGGACATGGGGGCCATATATAAAGCACGAAGGGAGTGGAGGTGCGGGCCCTCATACTGGTCTCTTGCGGCCGAGCTGTATAGCGGGGTGGCGGTCCTTTTTAAGACCGCAGATGTGGAATGCAGACGAGTGATCGAGTTAGAAATGGGGAGGTCCCTGGTCCTTGACGTCTTCATGAGGGGGCAAGAGCTTCGGCTCATAAACATCTATGGTCCCTAATCTAAGTGGGACCGGAAATGTCTCTTCCTGAAGATTAAGCCCTTTCTTTTTACGAGCCGACAGATGGTCTTCGCTGGGGACTTCAACACCATTACGAGGTCCCATGATCGGGGGGGGTCCTGGGGATCGCCTGGCTTATGACAGCGTCGCGCTTAATAGTATAGCTAGTGAAGCTTGCCTGGTGGATGTCCACATGCGGCACACCCCAGGCCACAGGGGTTTCACCTATCATAGGGGTAGCTGTAGATCTAGAATAGACAGGTTTTTTTTAAAGGAGGATGCCATCTTTTCTGCTGTGTCCGCTGTTGAGGTGGAGTTCTCTGGTCACTGTCTAATTCTCTTTTCTCTTAATGTTGCAGAGACTCCCCGGATGGGAAGAGGGCTTTGGAAGCTTAATTCGTCCCTGTTGGAAGAAGCGAAGGTGAGACAATCCTTCAAGGATTTTCTTTAGAGCCAGGTACCGCTTTTGGATCTCTGTACTAGTAAGTCAGAGTGGTGGGAGATCTTCAAAAAGTGGGTGGCGGCGTTCTTCCGCCAGCTCTCGAGCCTCAGGAGTCTGAACAGGCACCGCTTGTATCAGGCCCTGAGGAGGAAACTCGAGCATCTCGTCTCGACTGGAGGTGACCGTGAGGAAATCTCCAGAGTGAAATTTTTGCTCAAGATGTGTCAGTATGATAGGCACACATCTTTCGTTTTTGAGAGGGACTTTGGGAGGTACCACTCCCCCGACCCTTACAGAAACTGTAAGATGTCAGTGAATTATAAGATGGTAACAGGACTGATCGACAGTATGGGGTCCCTGAACAGATCCAAATCAGGGATCCTGGAGGTGGTCAGGTCCTTTTACTCACACCTCTTGGGTAAGAGGGATCTGGATCGGGATGGGATGTCGGCTTTCCTGGCTGAAACCATTCCTGAGCCAGGGGATGATCCCTCTCTTGGTGTTTTGGCAGAAGCAATCAGGGAAGAGGAAGTGAGACTGGCCATTGATGGGCTTCGGCCCAAGAAATCCCCAGGTCCGGATGGCTTAACATCCGAGTTCTATAGGACCTTTAGGGACTCCTTGGTCCCCCTCTTGACTGGGGTGTTTAATGAGTGTCTTTCCTCGGGCACTCTTCCCGGTTCAATGAGGAGGACAGCCCTGATTATTCTGTCGAAGGGTAAAGACTCGTCCCATGTTGAGAATTGGCGTCCCATAGCGCTTCTCGATATGGACCGGAAGGTTCAGGCGAAGGTGCTGTTTAATCGGCTGGTCAAGTTTGCACCCCGGCTCCTTTCGTGGGCCCAGCACTGCACTGTTCCAGGCTGCAGTACTTTTCGTGCTGTGCTCGGTGTCCGAGAGGCAGTGGAACAGGGTAGGGCAGGTCGCTGGAAGGGGTATCTGCTGTCTTTAGATGAAGCGAAGGCCTTTGACCGGGTCAATCATGAGTACCTCTGGTCTGTCCCTTTGAGGTACGGTCTGCCTGGGAGGTTTGTAAATTGGTTAGAGATCTTATACCAAAGGGCTGAGACTTTCCCGCTGGTGAACGGTTGGTCAGGTCGCCCTTTTGAGGTGGGTTCTGGGGTCCGTCAGGGCTGTCCTCTGAGCCCACTTTTATACGCGTTCGCGATCGATCCCTTCCTGAGGAGGGTAGATCGTGGACCGTTGGTGGGAATCGGGATGGACCAGGCGGGCTCTGGGCCCCCTCTGAGGGTGGTGGCGTACGCTGACGATGTTTCCCTTTTCGTATCCTCGAGAGGGAGGCGGACTGGGTCATGTCCGAAGTCGTGCGTTACTCTGAGGCATCCGGGTCCATGATCAACCGGGAAAAGTGTGAGAGTCTCTGGCTGGGAGGGGGAGATCCTAGTTTTGATCTCCCGGGCACCCTTCCAGAACCCCAGGCCTCCGCCAAAATTTTAGGCATCGAATTTGGCCCCCGGGACTACCCCCAGCAAAATTGGGAGGGCAGACTCAAGATTGCCGCCCAAAAGGTGGACCAATGAAAGGGTTGGTCTTTAACCCTGAGGGAAAGGGTTAGCTTGGCTAAAGGCTTTCTGCTTCCCTTGTTAATTTACCTGGGCAGTGTGTGCATCTTGCCAGAACCTCTCTGGACACGGGTTTACAGCCTGTTTTTCCAGCTGTTATGGGGGAATAGGCTCAACCTAATCAAGAGGGAGGTCACGTACCGTACGAGGAGACTAGATGGGTTGGTTATGGTCAACCCAGTAGTGTTCTTAGTGAACACCTTTCTTGAAGCCAATATTTCCAACCTCTGGCTAGAGAGGGCTCCTCCGTGGGGTATTCTCCTGCAGGGGTTGGTTTCGGTCTTTCTTCCAGGAATGGGAGACAGGGGGGCAAGTGAAGGATCTCCGTACACCTCACGGACATCTCCTGGCTTACACTACCCCGGTTCAGAAGGTGGTGTGGGTGTTGAGGGAGAGAAGTAGGGGCAGATAGGGACAGGGAGGGACAGTTGTAGGGATAGAGAGTTAGTCATGTTAAGTTAGTTAGAATAGGGATAGGGAGGGATAGATAGGGACAGTTTTTTCAGGGTCAGTCGTAGGGACAGCTTTAAGGGTATGCCACACTAAACAAGGTTGCTAACGAGATCGCTAAAAAACGTCACTATTTAGCGATCTCGTTAGTGACGCTATTGTGTGTGGCATGTAGCAACGACGTGGCCCCTGCTGTGATCTCGCTGATCGTTCACTAGAGTTCTGGACCGTATTTAGATCGTTGGCATCCCGCTGGTGACGCTATATCGCTGTGTCTGGCACCTTTTGTGAGCGATGTGCGCTGTTTTTTACATCGCAATGACCGTTAAAGTCGTTAATGAGATCGCTAACCGCTTATGAGTCGTTAACGAGATCGCTAAGTGTGGCAGCTACTAGCGACATTAAAACGATCACAAAAACGATCGCATTAGTATGCGTCGTTATTGTGATCGGGAGCGTTTAGTGTGGCAGTACCATTAGTCTGACGAGGGAATGGGTGTATGTGTTTGTGGTTAGGGATAGGGTCTTTTAGGACTCCTTTTTCCTGGTGGTGGGCTAGTGTATTGCACGTCTAGATTTTTGTTTTGGTTTAAGAAAGGAGATGGATATTGGGCTTGGAGGCACAGAGCTTGGGCCTTGTAAGTTAGGATTTTGAAAAATGTAAGCTGATTTTGTAAAGGTATTGTTGTAAGTAGTTTATGGTATTAAGGTTGATATTGTATATATAGGTATATATTGTATATGTTGTATTGTACGTATTTTGTATGGTGTTGAGTGTTTTTCTGTGTTTTAGTTAGTGAGAAGTAGGGGGTATAGTTAGGTTGGGTGGGGGTTTGTTTTGGGGTTTGGAGGGGGGCTTGGTCAGGCATATGGACATTAATGGACCCAAGGACCCAAAGGTAATAAGAAATAAGTAAGGGCATAAACTTTTATGGACCCGAGTTTGCCGTGTTAAAGAGGAGGCCATGAACTTATGGACCTGGGGTGTGGTGAGGGGAAAAATAGGAAAAAAAATGTATATATATATGTGTGTTTTGGTTATTTGTTAGTGGATAAGTAGGGTGAGTTTTTGGCCAGGAAGGCCATTTTTTTTTTTTAGTTAGGGCAGAGGACCAAAGGTTTTAAGTTTATTAATAATGTATATTAATAATGTATATTTGTAAATAGTGAAAAGCATGTGAGATTGTTGGAATGTGTGTGTATGAGTGGGGTATTTATTTATTTTTTTTTCTCTTGATGTTTTCTTTTGTAAGATGTGCCTGCTGGGGGTCCCTGAAGGCTGGAAAGCACAAGCTACAAGAGACCTGAGAGAGCCCAACAAAAAAAAGGGTGAAAAATGAAGGAAAGAGAATGGACTTGATGAGATCGGAAAATCTTGAAGCTGGTTTTAAGTTTTTATTTGGTGTGTAAATTTACCGGGTAGTTTGGTTTATGGAGTTTCTGATTCTTGTAATGTCTGTTTTGATATTTAGTAATGTCTGTTCTGTTTTGTACTTTTATATAAAATAAAAAAGAGTTCCAGCTCCAGTAGCGTCCAGTAAAGCTGCTGCAGTTAAAAAGCTTTTATAAGGATCGAGCTTGACGGTCCACCGCAAGGCGTCCTAACGCCAGTCCAAGCCCCTGTGCCTTGGGGTGCCTCCCCGATGTTCTTCACTGAGTGTCCCGGGGACCCAAACATTTCCTTTGAAAAAATTAAGTGTCCAATCTACAGGTGGTGTAGCTTGCTTAACAGCTGGGTTAATCCGCTGACTAGCAGACACTGCTACTAGGCCCAAAGTATTGCTTGGGCTAGATGCAGTTAAAAATTTGTAATTAGATACTCTCGTTGGATGCTGAGAAAGCATTCCATAGAGTCTCCTGGCACGCCATATATTATTCTGTTAAAAAGCTTGGGGTAGGGGACCCTTTTATAGCCAAAATCATGGCCCTGTATTGCAATCCGTCAGCTAGGCTGAAGATAAATGGAACATTATCATCACCTTTCATAATCACCAATGGGACAAGGCAGGGATGTCCTCTGTCCCATCTCTTATACATCCTAGTGATGGAGCACCTGCTCTCATCAATTCACGATAACCCCAATATTAGGGGGATTGAGGTGGGAGGTACCGAGTACAAAGTGCTCTACATTTGCTGATGGATGATGTCCTAGTATACAATCATGGACAAAAGTTTTGAGAATGACACAAATATTAATTTTTACAAAGTCTACTGCTTCACTTTTTCTAATGCCAATTTGCATATACTCCAGAATGTTATAAAGAGTGATCAGCTTAACAGCAATTACTTGCAAAGTCAATATTTGGCTAGAAAATGAACTTTATCCCCCAAAACACATTTCAACATCATTGCAGCCCTGCCTTAAAAGGACCAGCTAACCTCTTTTCAGTGATTGCTCCATTAACACAGGTGTGAGTGTTGATGAGGACATGGCTGGAGATCAATCTGTCATGATTAAGTAAGAATGACACCACTGGACACTTTAAAAGGAGGCTGGTGCTTGGCATCATTGTTTCTCTTCTGTTAACCATGGTTATCTCTAAAGAAACATGTGCAGTCATCATTGCAATGCACAAAAATGGCCTAACAGGGAAGAGTATCGCAGCTAGAAAGATTGCACCTCAGTAGGGTTGAGCATTCCGATACTTCCGATACCTGAAATCCAATGTAAGTCTATGGGAACAAAATATCGGAAGTAAGTATCGGAAGTACTTCCGACATTTTGTTCCCATAGACTTACATTGGATTTCAGGTATCGGAAGTATCGGAATGCTCAACCCTACACCTCAGTCAACAATCTATCGCATCATCAAGAACTTCAAGGAGAGAGGTTCCATTGTTGCCAAAAAGGCTCCAGGGCGCCCAAGAAAGACCAGCAAGCGCCAGGACCGTCTCTTAAAAGTGTTTCAGCTGTGGGATCGGGCTACCATCAGTGCAGAGCTTGCTCAGGAATGGCAGCAGGCAGGTGTGAGTGCATCTGCATGCACTGTGAGGCGGAGACTCTTGGAGCAAGGCCTGGCCTCAAGGAGGGCAGCAAAGAATCCACTTCTCTCCAGAAAAAACATCATGGACAGATATTCTGCAAAAGGTACAGGCAGTGGACTGCTGAGGACTGGGGTAAAGTTATTTTCTCTGATGAATCCCCTTTTCGATTGTTTGGGACATCAGGAAAACGCCTCATTCGGAGAAGACAAGGTGAGCGCTACCACCAGTCTTGTCTCATGCCAACTGTTAAGCATCCTGAAACCATTCATGTGTGGGTTGCTTCTCAGCCAAGGGAATCGGCTCTCTCACAGTCTTGCCTAAAAACACAGCCATGAATAAAGAATGGTACCAGAATGTCCTCCAAGAGCAACTTCTCCCAACCCTCCAAGCAGTGGCGTACCGTGAATGAAGCAGACCAAGCAGCTGCTATGGGGCCCGGACAGGTGAGGGGGCCCTCGACGGTCGGGTAGCTGTGCTGACACAGTACTACCAGGGGGTCGGCGGGGGAGGGGGAGCGCAGCTCTTCTATATACTCACCCCTCCTGGTGCGGTCTCTGCAGCCCCTGCTCTTCTCCCACGGTCTCCGACGCCTGTGTTCAGCAGTCAGGTGGTACCGCTCATTACAGTCATGAATACGCACATATTCATGACTTTAATGAGCTGTCCCGCGTGACCGCTGAACACTGGCGGCGGAGACCGTGGGAGAAGAGCAGGGGCTGCACAGACCGCGCCGGCAGAAGGGTGAGTATAAGGGATATTTACCTGTCCCGTTCCACCGTTGCTCGCGTCCTCTTGCTGCAATGTTCAGGTCAGAGGGCGCGATGACGTCGTTAGTGCGCGCCACGCCCTCTGCCTCATCATTCACTGCTGGAGGACCCCGAAGACAGCGGCACTCAGCAGTGGAGAGAGGACAGGTAAATATCTCAGGTGCCGGGGCCCTGAGCGAGCGGTGACATCGGCACCTGGTGTCACCCCCTGCTCAGGACACCGGCACCTGGCCCCCAGCGACGAAAGGTGAGTATAACTTTTTTTTTTTTTTGGTTGCAGCAGCTGCGGCAGCATAAGGGCCTATACTATGGAGCATCTATGGGGGCACAATCTATGGGGGCATAATACATTTTTTTGTTTAATGTGTCCCCTCACTGTGCTGGCACTTTACATTTACAATGGCTCTGTTTTTTTTTTTTTTTTGGGGGGGGGCCCCTTCAGACTTTTGCTATGGGGCCCCATGATTTCTATGTACGCCCCTGCCTCCAAGAGCAGTTTGGCGATCAACAATGCCTTTTCCAGCATGATGGAGCACCTTGCCATAAAGCAAAGGTGATAACTAAATGGCTCAGGGAACAAAACATAGAGATTTTGGGTCTATGGCCTAGAAACTCCCCAGATCTTAATCCCATTGAGAACCTGTGGTCAATCATCAAGAGACGGGTGGACAA
Organism: Oophaga sylvatica; assembly: GCA_033576555.1. Taxonomy (NCBI): domain Eukaryota; kingdom Metazoa; phylum Chordata; class Amphibia; order Anura; family Dendrobatidae; genus Oophaga; species Oophaga sylvatica. The sequence continues at coordinate 2,174 of JARQOD010002801.1, read as the reverse complement.
ACAAAAACCTAAAAATTCTGACAAAATGAAAGCATTGATTGTGTAAGAATGGACTGCTATCAGTCAGGATTTGGTCCAGAAGTTGATTGAGAGCATACCAAGGAGAATTGCAGAGGTCCTGAAGAAGAAGGGTCAACACTGCAAATATTGACTTGCTGCATTAACTCATTCTAACTGTCAATATAAGCTTTTGTTACTCATATGTTTGCAATTATTATATTTCTGTCTGTGATAAAAACATCTGTCAAACACACATAAAAACCAGAGGGCAGCAGATCATGTGAAAATATAATATTTGTGTCATTCTCAAAACTTTTGGCCATGACTGTATATCACTCAACCACATATATCCATGACTGCTGTTATGGCTGAAATAGATCACTTTGGTACATGGTCAAATTTTAAAATCAATGCAGCGAAGTCTGAGGCCCTCAATGTTTCCCTCCCCAAATCCATACAGGATTTCATCCAGTCCAACTTTCCCTTTGCCTGGCCCTCACAGGGTATCAAATACTTAGGAATTTGTATTCATAGAGACCTCTCCTGTCTATTTTTTCTTAATTTTGGGCCCTTTATTGAACAACTCCATAGAGATCTTACTTCTTGGACGGTGAAGGATTTTTCCAGGTTCAGCAGAATAAATATACTAAAAATGAACGTCCTACCTAAACTCTTATACCTCTTCCAAACCATTCCCGTGGTAATTCCCTCAAATTTTTGGAAAAGACTATGCATTAGCTTTTGCATATTTATCTGGGCAAGTGGGCGTCCACGCATTCGGGGGACGTTCTGATCAGACACAAACAAAAGGGGGACCTTAGCCTTCCGGATTGTAGAAGGTATTACATGGCAGCAGTACACGCTAGAATCCTGGACTTCTTCCATCATTCGGAGGGGAAATTGTGGGTCAAAATAGCTCAATCCATTTGTCCTAAAGCTCTAACCACTCTCCCATGGTGTGCCCATTTAATTGTTCCCTCTCTTGGCCTCATGTCATATAGTACTTATGCCACTGCTTTGGCTTTGAGATCCCAAAAAAAAAGCTTATCCTCAATCGACCCCCAGCCAGGGCCCCTTGCTCCCGATTTCAGATAATCCAGATTTCCCACCAGGACTATCTGCAAATAGATTTCTCGGTTCAAATAAATCCCATCCGATATTATTTTCTCATGTCATCTCCAATACTTCGCTGCTCCCCCTCAATGACTTGTTACAGGAAGAGCCACTTCCCCGAAGGCAAATTTTGAATATAGCCAGTTACAACACTTCTATTCAACTGTGAAGAAGCGCACACATCTTCATAGAGATCTCACAAACTTTGAAAAATTGAGCCTATCATTGTCATCCCCTACACACTCCATCTCCCTACTGTATAATCTCCTCATTGCCCAGGTAACTGACAATAGGCCAGGATTCTGCGGTGCATGGAAAGGGAACTGGGGAAGTCCTTCTCTGACTCACAATGGGATAAATGTTTCTTCCTAACACATAAAACCTCAATAGGGTCCAAAGCTCAGGAAACCTCCTTCAAAATTATCTCTAGATGGTACCGGGTACCAGCAGTCCTTCATAGATGGTATATAGTGGTCTCAGATAGATGTTGGAGATGTGGGGAGGGGGAAGGAACATTGTCACACATATGGTGGGCATGCCCTATAATAAATGCATTTTGGGCAAAGGTGGTTCCCATGATTGAGAAAATAACTGGTTTGACTATCCCTAATATGCCGAAGCTCTGCTTTTATCAATGTTACCAATAAGTAAACGTAGTTATAAAAGGTCATCAACAGGCTACCTAATACAGGCGGCTAAGAATGTCATTCCACGACACTGGAAAAGCAGAGACCCACCCACTGTGGAGGAATGGTTTGTGCAGATCTCCCTCCTTAATAGGATGGAGAATCTTATTGCCATCTCACCGGCTGATGTTGATAGATACTGTGTGATTTGGAGGAATTGGATTGATTTGCAAAACTGACGCCTACCATCTAGCCCCCAACTAAAGTTATCCGTGATGTCGGCACAACAATGATCATAATCGCACTCTATTGATTGGTGGTATGCCGTGGTCCGCTCCCTCTCTCTCTATCTTTCATATTGAAAAATACATGCTTGATCTGGATATTGATGGAAAACCCTCCCTGTACCCCCCAATGCACTGTCGTTATGCATAC
>JARQOD010002800.1:0-72927 GCA_033576555.1 Oophaga sylvatica | reverse complement strand
TGGAGTGGCCGTGAAATTGCAGCCAAATCTGTCCAATAGAGGGGGGAGCCTATGTGTTGTGATGTTTGGCAGATCACTCTCTCCCTGCGCAGGCTGTTGTGTGTCCACCTCTGACGAAGAGACTGGACCACAGGGGTCCCCGGTGGTGTGTAAAGTGACTGCCCAGCACAGGCCCCTCTTGGACTCAGAGAGTCCAGTGGGTTTCCGTTTACAGCACCAAAAAAGGATTTCGGTGCCGCGTCCCGAAGTAATGTTGTGAAGGCACCGGCGTTGTCCGCTATAAAGAAGGCGGTAAGACGGTCCTTGAGAAAAATGACACCTCGTGATGATGTGGAGGTATATCTTACTAGGTTTGAGAGACTGGCAGAGAAGGAGAATCTGCCACTATCTGAATGGGCCATGGTGGTCGTACCCTATCTGATTGGGGAACCCCAAAAAGTCTGGGCTGACCTGAGCAAGCAGGACAGCGAAGACTATGCCAAGTTGAAAGCGGCGATTCTTACCCGGCTGGGTGTTACGGTGACAGCCCGTGCCAGGGAGTTCGTGACTGGAGATACAGTTGGGAGTCTGCAGTCAGCAGGCCTGATTATGGAGTTGAAAAGGTGATAGTGGACCGCTACACCCAAGCACGTCCTCCTGAGGTACAGCCGTCTGAGAGGTCGTCACTTCGGAGTTCCCGGACGCTGAACTCTCGCGGTAAGAGCGTTCCAGCTGTTGGGGACATGGGGTATGCTGATAAGCGGGTTCAGGCCCGAGGGGACATGTGGGTGGGAGAGTGTGATGGACAGTGTTGGAGCTGGCGTGAAATTGCAGCCAACTGTCCAATAGAGGGGGAGCCTATGTGTTGTGATGTTGGCAGATCCCTCTCTCCCTGCGCAGAGCCTGTGTGTGTGTCCACCTCAGCCGAAGAGACTGGACCACAGGGGTCCCCGGTGGTTGTAAGTGACTGCCCAGCACAGGCCCTCTTGGACTCAGAGAGTCCAGTGACTTCCGTATGTGACAGCCTGAGTGATAGGGACTTCATCCCTGATAAGCACCTGAGTGTGGTGTACATCCATGAAGACACCAAAGTCTACCCAGAAACTGCCGTGGACTTGGTCCCCAAACTCGGGGAGGTTTCATATGAAGTGGGGTAGTGAAGACCCTGGTGCACCCCGTTATATTGGGTAATGACTTTCCCCGGTCTAAGGATCTCTTGGGGAAAAATGTTTCTGATGGACAGTGTGATGAAGCTCCTGCTGAGGGTGCGCAGTCCCGAGGGGCGGAGCACGATGCTAGTGGGATGTTGAAATTATGTGATAATGATGATGATAATGCTAATGATGATGATGATCCTGATAATGATGATGACCATGAAAATGGTGCTGATGCTGATAATGATAGTGATGATAATACTGATCATAGTCATGATAATGATGTTGATAATGATGATGACTGTGGTAGTGATGAAATTCCTTTGCAGGTGATGTTGGGAGACGAGGATGGTGGTTCTCGGGAACCGAGTGTCCCTGACTTGCCTGTGTCCTGTGACGGTTTTGAGAGTGAGCAGTGGCGAGAACCCTCTCTTAAAACAGCACAGGAAAATATGATTGTTCTAAATGAGGTTTCCCAGGAGCCTGACTCTGAGGAGAGGTTCTCTCATGTTGCCATAAACACTGAAGTCCAGGGAGAGGTTGTGAGTCAGCTCCTGGTGCCTGAACTATATAGAGGTGTAGTGCTGGGGTTGTCACATAGTCACATACTTGAGGGACCAGATGGTGCAGTTAGTGTTGTGGATGACATGTTAACTCAGGTTCCAGATCAGGATGTGAATGAAAATGAATTGTATAACCCTGACAGTGAGCAGGATGTGAGTGAAAATGAATTGTGTGACACTGACAGTGAACAGGATATGAATGAAAATGAAGGGTATAGCCCTGACAGTGAGCCAGATGTGGCTGAGAAAAAGGGGTCAGATAGTGATAGTGAATTATCTGATGACAATAAAGCAACCAGTGCAAGTGAGGAAGGCATGGTAGCAGAGGAGATTGAGAGTCCTGAGAGGAAGGCTGAGGCTGACCTTGCAGTCGGACGGAGGATGGCATCTGAAGATGTTGTACCGTTGGCCGGTTCCCTGGCGAAGACTAAGGTGAAAGACAGGACTCTGAAACTGAACACAGCACAAGTGGATGCTGTTGAAAATGAGAAGTTATCAATGTATGGTGTGGATCTGCATCAGGCCAAGGACTCGGAAGGTGATGCTGCAGAGGTGGAGAAAGCCATGGAAGTGGTGGACACCAGGCCAGGTGCCTCACCAGAGGCTGATGTCTCAAGTGAAGCTGTGAGGAACAAGACTGAAGATGTGGGGAATGACTCTGTCCCGGAATATGTTTCTGCTGGAGACAGCGGCGTGGACGGTGTACTGTCCGGATCCGTGGCTGCGACTCGCGAAGCTCGGGCCGGAAGTTCGGCGCCCGGTGCGCCATCGGAGTTCCCGAGCGACCCAAAGGATCTGGATAAATCCCAAGATGAGATTTTGAGACCTCGGGTTGGCCTTGGTGAGCTCAGGCGCATTTTCATGGAGTCTACACTTGAACCACGTCCCAGGGAGTGGGAGGGGCGATGTGTCGCTCCGTTGCCGCTGCAGATACACGGGAGCTCAGATGGGATGCAGAACGTGGTGGAAAAGAAGACTGATGGTAGGGCTTCTGAGCCTGTACCAGAAGAGGATAAATTATGTGTACCGACCAAGAAAAACGATCAGCTCCCTCTACAGTGCCAATCGTTTGAACAGTGTGGCTCGGAATGGTCAGAGACCATGACAGAGGCGCTTGGGTTCTGTGAGGTAGAATTTATGAATCAACTGATATTTAAGAAAGTAGATGTGCTAAAGAAAGTTCAGGGGGAATTAGAGAAAACCCCTATACCTCCTGTGACAGTTGGTGACACAGGGTCAGTGCCCCAAAAACAGGAGGTACGAAAGTTTCTGAGGAAGAATCAGCAGAGCTGTTCTGACGTGCCTGGTCGTACTTATCTGGTGAGCCACTATACCGAGACTGAGGCTGGCACTAAAGTCAAGATGAAACCGTGCAGGATACCCGAGGCCCGCAGAGAGTATAGGCCTGGGAGGGTACAGGGTAGTGCGGATGCTTCAGATGAAGAGAAAACTGATGTTGGCTATGACAGTGGTGAGGATGAAGCTGATGAGGGCCATGACTGGTCCAGAGTTCACTGTCTCTGTTGGATTGTTGACCAGCCCTCCGGTCTGGAGAAGAGGGAGGGGATATGTGAGACAGTGAAGGAATATGTGGTGAATGAGGTGTATATTTCACCTAAGTACCTTGCTGACTGGTATGAGCGAAATGTGTGGCTTTGTAAACCTGGTGGTAAAGAAAGGTCACTACACCTGCCATTCAGTACACGCTTGCAGCTCAGACCTGAATCCACTCAGGTGTTGATTAGGAAGCCAGAAGTAGGTGCTTGGGAGCACAGTCAGGGAGCTCATTCAGTCTGGACAAGGGGTCCAGGCACAGAAGGTGTCTCCAAGAGTGTGGGAGCTGTCTTTAGCCCGGACACAGGGAGGTGTCCTGGCACAAGGAAGCAGTCTCTAAGAGTGTGAGCTATCTCAGTCTGGGTGCAGGAAGTACCCCGGACACAGGAGTAGTCGCAGTGAGAATCCGTGCGAATAGCGACTGAATAGGAGGTGACCTCTCTCAAGTCTGGACATTGGAGTTGCCTTCGGACATAAAGAGGAGTGTCTGTGAAACTCCATACTGGTAACATATGTGATATGTGTTGTTTTGGGCACAGACTGGTAGAGTCTGGGTCCCGGATAGAGAGGGCCATCTATCTAAGTGTAATTAGAGGCTAGACAAGCCCAGGTTTTCTGTTTATGATTTGTTTTTATCTGTGTGCTGTGGACTTTAATAAAACTGGTTGCGGCCAGTTTTCACCAAACTGCTGTCTGAATGAACTGTTTCCGTGCCATTCTGTCTACCCAGACAGCGATCCTAGAGCTAAACCCCCCACGGAAAGGCTACACTTTAAACACACAGATAGTAAAATAAGAGATTAATCCTTTAGAGAGAAAAATAGGTTTAAAAAGCCCCCAAAACACAGAACAGGTAGAAAAGCACTCAGTAATCCACAATTCAGCAACTCACACCAATTCACACAGGTATTTGTTAAAGGTTTTCCAAATACTTCTTCACTGAATCACAAGTCACACTTATCACCGTTCACACTTGCGCACCGGTCACACTCAGCTCGCTCACACTCGCTGAAGCAGAAGATTTAAAGAAATTTTTTTTTCCTTCAACAGCAAACCACCCTGCTGCTCAATGCACTTCCAAAAAGCAACTTTTTCTTCATCATATCACCTAGGGGGTATATATCAACCCTAAGGTCTTCAATCGGGTTTTGATTAATTATAATGCCTAAGTACTTAAAATTTTTGTACTACTTGTAAGCCAAATAGCGTAGGTACCGTTATGTTATTCACTAGTGGCATGACCACAGACTTACTCCAATTAATTTTAAGACCCGATAACTCTCCAAAACAATTGATAAGGTCAATTGCCCTAGGAAGAGATTGCTCCATTTCATCAAGAAAGAGTACAAAGTCATCAGCATACAATCCTACCTTGTCCACCCTGGAATTTATATTAATTCCCTTTACCAAAAGATCTTGTCTAGTCCTAAGTGCAACTGGCTCATTCACAAGAGCAAAGAGCATTGGGGATAGTGGTCAGCCCTGTCTAGTTCCTCTGCCCAGATTAAAATACTCTGACAGCATGCCATTTACAAGTATATTAGATCTCAGCATGTAATAAAGTAGTTCAATTCACTTGCAAAATATGTCAGAGAAGCCAATTTTCAGAAGCACACGTTGCAAAAATATCCACTCTAATGAGTCAAAAGCTTTTGTAGCATCTAAAGAGGCTATCGCCCAACCTGCACCCTTCTAATATTAGAGGAGGTGGATCTTCCTGGCATAAAGCCGGATTGATCTTCATGTACAATGCTTAATATTACTGCTTTCAGTCTGTTAGCTATAAGTTTTGTAAGTATTTTATATGGGGCGATAAGAACCACACTCCTCAGCAGGTTTATCTGGCTTTGGAATTACCACAATAGTAGCATCATAAAATGATTGGGGAAGTGAGTGTCTTGCAAGTGCCTCAGAAAGGGTCCGAAGCAGGACCGGCCCTATCTGATCTAAGTAACTTTTATATAGTTCTATGGGCATGCCATCAGGTCCCGGAGTTTTCCCACTAGAGAGAGACATGGCTGCTTCCCTAATTTCCTCCAAAGTGATATCCCTATCCAGAAACACCTGATCCTCACAAGAAAGTTTAGGAAATTCTATATGGTCTAAGTACGCATGAATTTCTTCTATAGTGTGAGTCAATTGAGAGTCATATAACTCTCTAAAATGTTCTTCAAATCTGTTTGCAATTTGGTCAGATTTAAGTAACAGGGTTCCCTCCTTCGTATTAATGGACAGGATAGATGAAGACATTTGATTTTGTTGGACTATGTACGCCAAGAATTTACTCGATTGGTTATCTAATTCAAAATAAGTCTGTCTAGAGAAGAAGATTTTTCTCTGGGCTTTTTCCTGTAAATATATCAGATACTCCCTCCCCTTCCGAGCCACCTATGTAAAGAATTATCAGAGGGGCTATTAATATATTCAGCCTCCAACGATTTACATTCCTCAGTAAGTCTCTGCTCCCCAATAAAGGATTCCCCAAGGGTGGTTTGCACGTTAATGACCGGGCCAATTTTTACAATTCTGACCACTGTCTCTTTATGAGGTTATAACTCTGGAACGCTTCAACGGATCTTCGCGATTCTGAGATTGTTTTCTCGTGACATATTGTACTTCACGTTAGTGGTAAAATCTCTTTCCATATACCTTGCGTTTATTTTTGAAAAAAATGCAAATATGGCGAAAATTTTTAAAATTTTGCAATTTTCAAACTTTGAATTTTTTTTCCCTTAAAACAGAGAAATATGTCACACAAACTAGTTAAGAAATAACATTTCCCACATGTCTACTTTACATCAGCACAATTTTGGAACCAAAATTTTTTTTTGTTAGGAAGTTATAAGGGTTAAAAGTTGACCAGTGATTTCTCATTTTTACAACAAAATTTACAAAGCCATTTTTTTAGGGACCACCTCACGTTTGAAGTCACTTTGACGGGTCTATATAGCAGAAAATACCCAAAAGTGACACCATTCTAAAAACTGCACCCTTAAGGTACTCAAAACCACATTCAAGAATTTTATTAACCCTTCAGGTGCTTCACAGGAGCTGAAGCAACGTGGAACGAAAAAATGAATATTTAACTTTTTAGCCACAAATATGATCTTTTACAAACTTTTTTTATTTTCACAAGGGTAAAAGGAGAAAATGGACAGATAAAGTTGTTGTGCAATTTCTCCTGAGTACGCCAATACCCCATATGTGGGGGAAAACCACTGTTTGGGCACACGGCAGAGCTCGTAAGGGAAGGAGCGCCGTTTGACTTTTTCAAACTAAAATTGGCTGGAGTTGAGATTGGACACCATGTCGTGTTTGGAGAGCCCCTGATGCGCCTAAACAGTGGAAACCCCCCACAAGTGACACCATTTTGGAAACTAGACCCCCTAAGGAACGTATCTAGATCTGTTGTGAGCACTTTGAACCCCAAAGTGTTTCACAAAAGTTTATAATGCCTGGGTGTGAAAAAAAAAAAAAAACAATTTTCCACAAAAATGATTTTTTAGTCCCAAATTTTTGATTTTTCCCAAGGAAATTGGACCCCAAAAGTTGTTGTCCAATTTGTCCTGAGTATGCTGATACCCCATATGTGGGGGGGGAAACTGTTTGGGCGCATGGCAGGGCTTGGAAAGGAAGCAGTGACGTTTTGGAATGCAAACATTGATGGGGGTCATGTTCCGCTTGTAGTGCCCCAGATGAGCCTAAACAGTGGAAACCCCCCACAAGTGACCCCATTTTGGAAGCTAGACCCCTAAGGAACTAATCTAGATCTTTGGTGAGCACTTTGAACCCCCAAGTGCTTCACACAAGTTTATAATGCCCGGGCATGAAAATAAAAAATCCTATTTTTTTCCCACAAAAATTATCTCTTAGTCACTAATTTTTTATTTTCCCATAGGTAACAGGAGAAATTGGACCTCAAAAGTTGTTGTCCAATTTGTCCTGAGTACGCTGATACCCCATATGTGGGGGGGAATCACTGTTTGGGCGCACGGCAGAGCTCGGAAGGGAAGGAGCACCATTTGACTTTTTCCAACCAAAATTGGCTGGAATTGAGATTAGACGCCATGTTGCATTTGGAGAGTCCCTGATGTGCCTAAACAGTGGAAACCCCCACAGGTGACCCCATTTGGGAAACTAGACCCCCTAAGGAACTTATCTAGATCTTTGGTGAGCAATTTGAACCCCCAAGTGCTTCACACAAGTTTATAACGTAGAGCCGTAAAATTAAAAAATCATATTTTTTCCACAAAATTGATCTTTTCACCCCAATTTTTATTTTCCCAAGGGTAACAAGACTCCAAAAGTTATTGTGCAATTTGTCCTGAGTACGCCGATACCCCATATGTGGGGGTAAACCACTGTTTGTGTGCATGGCAGAGTTTGGAAGGGAAGGAGCGCCGTTTGACTTTTTCAACGCAGAATTGGCTGGATGCCATGTCGTGTTTGGAGAGCTCCTGATCTGCCTAAACAGTGGAAACCCCCCACAAATGACACCATTTTGGAAACTAGACCCCTCAAGGAACTTATCTAGATGTGTGTGAGCACTTTGAACCCCCAAGTGCTTCACAGAAGTTTATAACGTACAGCCGTAAAATAAAAAATCCTTTTTTTTTTACAAAAATGATTTTTTTGCCCCAATAATTTATTTTCACAAGGTAACAGGAGAAATTGGACCCCAAAAGTTGTTGTCCAATTTGTCCTGAGTACGCTGATACCCAATATGTGGGAGTAAACTACTGTGTGGGCGCACGTCGGGCTCGGAAAGGAAGTAGTGACGTTTTGGATTGCAGACTTTGATGGATTGGTCTGGGGGCGTCATGTTGCATTTGGAGAGCCCCTGATGTGCCTAAACAGTGGAAACCCCCCACTAGTGACCCCATTTTGGAAAATAGACCCCACAAGGAACTTATCTAGATGTGTGGTGAGCACTTTGAACCCGAAAGTACTTCACAGAAGTTTATAACGTACAGCCGTAAAAATAAAAAATACTTTTTTTTTTTACAAAAATGATTTTTCGACCCAAATATTTTATTTTCAAAGGGTAACAGGAGAAATTGGACCCAAAAGTTGTTGTCCAATTTGTCCTGAGTACGCTGATACCCAATATGTGGGAGAAAACTACTGTATGGGCGCACGTCAGGGCTCGAAGGGAAGTAGTGACGTTTTGGATTACAGACTTTGATGGAATGGTCTGGGGGCGTCATGTCGCATTTGGAGAGCCCCTGATGCGCCTAAACAGTGGAAACCCCCCACAAGTGACCCCATTTTGGAAAATAGACCCCACAAGGAACTTATCTAGATGTGTGGTGAGCGCTAAGAAGCCCCAAGTGCTTCACAGAAGTTTATAACATACAGCCGTAAAAACAAAAAAAAAAATCATTTTTTTTTTTACAAAAAATGATATTTTCGCCCCCAGTTTTTTATTTTCCCAAGGGTAACAGAAGAAAATAGGACAAATTGCACAATAACTCTTGGGGTACAGAGTACGCTGATACCCCATATGTTGGGGGTAAACTACTGTTTGGGCGCATGGCAGAGCTCAGAAGTGAAGGAGCACCGTTTGACTTTTTCAACGCAGAATTGGCTGGAATTGAGATCAGACGCCATGTCACATTTGGAGAGCCCCTGATGTGCCTAAACAGCAGAAACCCCCCAATTCTAACTCCAACCCTAACCCCAACACACCCCTAACCCTAGTCCAACCCTAACCACAAACCTAACCCTAACACACCCCTAACCCTAATCCCAACCCTAACCCTAATCCTAACGTTAGCGCCAACCCTAACCCTAACTTTAGCCGCAACCCTAACCCTAATGGGAAAATGGAAATAAATAAAAAATTTTAATTTTATTATTTTTCCCTAACTAAGGGGGTGATAAAGGGGGTTTGATTTACTAATTATAGCGGGTTTTTGTGATTGGCAGCTGTCACGCTAAAAGACGCTTTTTATTGCAAAAAGTAGTTTTTTGCATCACCACATTTTGAGAGCTATAATTTTTGCATATTTTGGCCCACAGAGTCATGTGTCTTATTTTTTGCGGGACGAGGTGACGTTTTTATTGGTACCATTTTTGAGCATGTGACGTTTTTTGATCGCTTTTTATTTCGATTTTTGGGAGGTTAGAATGAACAAAAATCAGCAATTCATGAATTTCTTTTGGGGGAGGCGTTTATACCGTTCCGCGTGTGGTAAAATTGATAAAGAAGTTTTATTCTTCGGGTCAGTACGATTATGGCGATACCTCATTTATATCATTTTTTTATGTTTTGGGGCTTTTATAGAATAAAAGCAATTTTATCTAAAAAATTATTATTTTTGCATCGCTTTATTCTGCGAGCTATAACTTTTTTATTTTTTCGCTGATGATGCTGTATGATGGCTCGTTTTTGCGGGACAAGATGACGTTTTTAGCGGTACCATGTTTATTTATATCGGTGTTTTTGATCGCGTGTTATTCCACTTTTTGTTCGGCGGTATGATGATAAAGCATTGATTTTTTGCTTAGTTTTTTTTTTTTTTAAGGGGTTCACTAAAGGGGTTAACTAGTGGGACAGTTTTATAGGGGGGGTCGTTACGGACGCGGCGATACCAAATATGTGTACTTTTATTGTTTTGTTTTTTTATTTACAGGAAGAAATGAATTTATTGGGGAATATTTTTTTTTTTCTTTATGATTTTTTTTACCACTTTTTATTTTCATTTTTTTTAACTTTTTTACTTTGTCCCAGGGTGGGACATCACAGTATTTTAGCAGATCGCTGGTGTGACAGTGTGCACAGCACTCTGTCACACCAGCGATCGCTCTGGCACTGCTGCAGGCTTCTCAGTGCCTGCTCTCAGCAGGCACTGAGGAAGCCGCCTCCCTGCAGGACCCCGGCGCCATCTTGGATCCGGGGACCTGGAGGGAGGACGGACCCTCGGAACAGCGCGACACATCGCGCTGCTCTGAGGGTCTCAGGGGAGCGCGCAGGGAGCCCCCTGCCTGCGCGAGCCTCCCCTGTGCCCCCTGGTACAGCGTGATCATGTTTGATCGCGGTGTGCCAGGGGTTAATGTGCCTGGAGCGGTCCGTGACCGCTCCTGACACATAGTGCTGGGTGTCAGCTGTGATAATCAGCTGACACCCGGCCGCGATCGGCTGCGCTCCCCCCAAGAGCGCGTCCGATCGCACGGGACGTACTATCCCGTCCATGGTCATACGGGCCCAGGTACCATGGACGGGATAGTACGTCTGATGGCAGTAAGGGGTTAATATATGAAATCGTAGACCTAACACATCCCCTCAAACATGCTTTAAGTGTGTCCCCCCACCACCAATCTATCAGGGAAATCAGCATGGTCTGTTATAAATATCTCTAATTGGTCTATTATTCTATCTTGATCCCCTATGAGGGATAGCCAAAATGGATGTATGCGGGACCTCTTAGGTCTGTTGGGGCCACCCAGATGAAGGGACATCACCAATCGAGCATGATCTGATACTGCCCTAGGGAAATATTGAATTTCACGTAGATCCGATAATGCAGCATTATTCCCAAATGCATGATCAATTCTGTATAGACAACGAGCGGCAGGCGTGTAACAGGAGAATTCTTTCTTAACCCCTTAGTGACAGAGCCATTTTGCATCTTAATGACCGGGCCAATTTTTACAATTCTGACCACTGTCACTTTATGAGGTTATAACTCTGGAACGCTTTAACGAATCCCGCTGATTCTGAGATTGTTTTTTCGTGACATATTGTACTTCATGTTAGTGGTAAAATTTCTTTGATATGACTTGTGTTTATTTATGAAAAAAACGGAAATATGGCGAAAATTTTGAAAATTTAGCAATTTTCAAATTTTAAATTTTTATGCCCTTAAATCAGAGAGATATGTCACACAATTTTCTTAATAAATAACATTTCCCACATGTCTACTTTACATCAGCACAATTTTGGGAACAAAATTTTCTTTTCTTACGAAGTTATAAGGGTTAAAAGTTGACCAGCGATTTCTCATTTTTACAACACCATTTTTTTTTAGGGACCACATCACATTTGAAGTCACTTTGAGGGGTCTATATGATAGAAAATACCCAAAAGTGACACCATTCTAAAAACTGCACCCCTCAAGGTGCTCAAAACCACATTCAAGAAGTTTATTAACCCTTCAAGTGCTTCACAGGAGCTGAAGCAATGTGGAAGGAAAAAATTGACATTTAACTTTTTTTGCAAAAGCTTTACTTCGGAACCAAGTTTTTTTTATTTTCACAAGTGTTAAAAGAAAAAATGAACCACAAAATTTGTTGTGCAATTTCTTCTGAATACGCCGATACCCCATATGTGGGGGTAAACCACTTTTTGGGCGCATGGCAGAGTGTTACACTCGGTCCCAGCGCTGGCTCTGCACTCCGTTCTGCTCACTCACCTGTTCCTCTAGCTGTCCCCCTGCAGCAGTCTGCGCGCGGGCTGGGGTCTCCTGTCCCATCTGCTCCTAGGCGTCCTGTGTCCTCCTCCACTTCCTGGCACGCTGCTGGCAGGCCTCCAGTTAGTCTGCTTAGGACGCGAGGCCGCGCCCACCGTCTCTCTTAAAGGGGCAGCGTGCATTTTTTGAAATAGCTAATTAACCAATGGCTGCGCACTCAGTACTATATCTGGTCACTCCACCATTAGGGGAGTGCCGGAGCAACGTGTTCTATCATTGCTACATCCGGTTCTGTTCCTGATCTGTCTGCGCTGCGTCTGCAGTCTCTGTGCTTCGCTGATACTGTTTGTCTCCTCAGATCATTGCTAACCCGTATCTGGCTAACCTGGACAATCTCGGCTATTACTAGCGCAAGTGTCATCCCGTTCCGCCATCAGCCATCCGTACCCGTGGACTGTGACAAGGTCACTGGAGCCAGCCTACTACCATCCGTTCTGGACCAGGACCTTACCCATCTCTGTCAAGAACCCTCCACAGACTCTGTAAATACCTGTTACCCTTTTGGTCCCTCTGGGACAGCTGCCACGTGTCAGGGGTCTAACTGGAGGTAGCACCTGTGTCCTCCGGGTATTCCATTCTGGTCCTGTTCGAGGGGCCTTACTACGGGTACCCGGGGCTCACTAGTTACGCCCCCTTCAGAGCCCTCCGGACCGCGGTCTCGAGGTTCCACATTAAAAAATAAAAACGAATGTGAACTTCACCACCTCTGCCTCCGCTTCCATTCGTTACAGATTGCTCCGGCCATGGAACCCGCTGGATCCCAGAGATCTCCGACCACGGATCTGTGCCAGGAGGTGACCCGTTTGGGAGTTCAACAGGACAAGATCACGACTTATCTACGCAGCTTGTCTACCCGCATGGATTCCTTAGGGCCCTCGTCTGCACCTGACTCTTCTATCAATAATCAGGTACCAGTTCCCATGGCAAGTCAAGGTCCCCGTCTGGCGGCTCCTACCCGTTTCCAGGGTGACCCTACTCTGTGTCGGGGTTTCCTCAATCAGTGCACTCTACACTTCGAAATCTTGGGGCATATGTTTGCTTCTGACCGAGCCAAGGTGGGCTTCATCATGTCACACCTGGGAGGAGAGGCCCTCGCCTGGCTAAACCCGCTATGGGAGAGAGGGGATCCGCTGGTTAACGATCTTCAATCTTTCCTAGAGGCTTTTCGCAGGACTTTCGATGAACCTGGTCGCACCACTTCGACTGCCTCAGCTCTGCTCCGCCTGCGCCAAGGTACTCTCGCGGTAGCTCAGTATGCTGTTAAATTCCGCACCCTCTCGTCTGAATTATCGTGGAACAATGAGGCCCTGGTTGCTAACTTCTGGGAAGGCCTATCCGGAAGAATCAAGGATGAGCTGGCGGGACGGGACAGACCTACCCTCTTGGAAGAGCTAATATCCTTGGCAACCCGAATTGACCTGCGTTTTCAGGAGCGCTCCATGGAGATCAAGCGGGACAAAAGGCCCTATCACCTGGACTCTAGTTTGTACAAAACAGGTACTTCGCCCTCCGCCTCCGAGGCCATGGAGGTGGACCATGTAAGTTTGGCCACCCGCCGCCGGGAGGCACGTCGCAAGGAGGGAAGTTGTTACTACTGCGGTAGTTCTGAACATTTGATCCATTTCTGTCCTAAAAAGTCGGGAAACTCCAGTGCCTAGGTCCGGTAGGAGGGGCCAACCTAGGTAGAGAACAGTCCTCTCCCTCTTTACACATCTCAGTCTCCGTGTCCTATGGAGCAATAAAATTCTCCGAACATTGTCTACTGGATTCTGGAGCTGCAGGGAACTTCATCCAGCAGGCGGTTGTGGATCATTACCGCTTACCAGTCCAGCGTCTTCCTGATCCGTTACAGGTGTCCGCCGTGGATGGCAAACCGCTGACCGAGCCCGTCCAGTTTCAAACCGAGTTGGTGGAACTCCGGGTAGGTCTAATGCATACTGAACGAATGCGATTTTATGTATATCCCGGTTTATCCCATCCCATGCTTTTAGGTTTACCTTGGCTCCAGATGCATGAACCAGTCCTTAATTGGAAAACTGGAGAAGTTCTGCGTTGGGGAGATACCTGCATGAATCGTTGCTTTACCCGGATTCAACCTGTTTCGCCTCCAGTCCAGCCTGATACCCTGCCAGGGTTGCCTTCCGTCTATTGGTCCTTCTCTGACGTCTTTGGGAAAAAGGAGGCTGAGAGACTACCTCCACACAGGTCGTATGACTGTCAGATAGAGCTTCTTCCAGGAGCATCTCCTCCTCGCGGGAGAGTTTATCCCCTTTCACAGGCAGAGACTCAGGCCATGTCGGACTACATCCAAGAGAATCTGGCTAGAGGATTTATCCGAAAGTCATCGTCACCGGCAGGAGCTGGATTCTTCTTTGTGAAGAAAAAGGATGGATCCTTGCGGCCCTGCATTGACTATCGGGGTCTAAATCAAATCACGGTAAAAAACAGGTATCCATTACCTCTTATTTCAGAGCTGTTTGATCGTCTCCGAGGGGCCAAGATCTTCACCAAATTGGACCTCAGAGGGGCCTACAACCTGATCCGAGTCAGAGAGGGGGACGAATGGAAAACAGCCTTCAACACCCGTGACGGCCACTATGAATACCTGGTAATGCCATTCGGCCTGAGCAATGCACCTGCGGTCTTTCAGGAATTTGTTAATGACATTTTCAGGGACTTGCTCTATACTTGTGTCGTGGTTTACCTGGACGATATTTTGATTTTTTCTGCTGACTTGACGTCACACCGGAGGCAAGTACGCCTGGTCTTACAAAGACTGAGAGAGAACAGGCTATATGCCAAATATGAGAAATGCCTCTTTGAGCAGTCTTCTTTGCCTTTCCTTGGGTACATTGTATCTTCCACAGGATTAAGATGGATCCGGAGAAGTTGTCTGCAGTTCTCAACTGGCCTCGTCCGTCTGGGCTAAAAGCCATACAAAGGTTCCTCGGGTTCGCCAATTACTACCGGCAATTTATTCCACACTTTTCCACCCGAGTGGCTCCAATCACAGCCTTAACCCGGAAAGGTGTAAACTCTAAGGAATGGTCCTCCGAGGCAGAAGAGGCCTTTGTTTCTCTCAAAAAAGCCTTCGCTTCCGCACCCGTTCTCCATCGTCCTAATTCAAGTGAGCAATTTTTTCTTGAAGTTGACGCTTCTTCCATAGGTGCAGGAGCAGTTCTGACCCAGAAGTCGTCTACCGGGCGGATGATCTCGTGTGGTTTTTTTTCCAAGGTTTTTTCTCCTGCAGAAAGGAACTACTCTGTCGGTGATCGCGAATGTTGGCCATCAAATTGGCTCTGCAAGAATGGAGACATCTTCTTGAAGGAGCTCATCACCAGGTAATCATATTCACCGACCATAAAAACCTTGCCTATCTCCAATCTGCTTTAAGACTGAATCCCCGTCAGGCCCGTTGGGCATTATTTTTTGCCCGTTTCAATTTTGTACTTCATTTCCGTCCAGCTGACAAGAACATCAAGGCAGACGCACTCTCTAGAGCCTTCTTGCCTCCTGAACTGGAGGAGGAACCTCAGCACATTATTGAACCTTCTAAGTTTGTCTCTGTTGCCTCCACTGATCTGGCCCGGCTTCCTCCTGGGAAGACTTTCGTGTCGCCTTCTGATCGTAGTCGTGTTCTGCGCTGGGTCATTCTTCTAAGTTGGCTGGACCATGCTGGCCTACCATGGGCAAGGATATCCAGGAGTTCGTCGCAGCCTGTCCTTCATGTGCCCGTAACAAAACTGTTAAACATCTACCAGCCGGCAGGCTTCTGCCTCTTCCGATTCCGTCCGCTCCCTGGCAGCACATCGCGATGGATTTCATCACGGATCTTCCCATTTCTTCTGGCTGCTCAGTGGTATGGGTTGTGGTGGACCGCTTCTCTAAAATGGCCCACTTCGTTCCGCTATCTGGCCTCCCGTCTGCTCCAGAACTGGCCACTCACTTCATTCAGCACATTCTCTACATGGATTTCCTCTCCACATCGTGTCCGACAGGGGCGTCCAGTTCACCTCTAAGTTCTGGAGAGGACTCTGTAAAATGGTAAAAATTGAACTAGATTTTTCTTCTGCATATCATCCCCAGTCTAATGGGCAAGTGGAGAGGATCAATCAAATCCTGGCTGGATACCTGCGTCACTTCGTCAACGCTCATCATAATGACTGGGTAGAATTACTGCCCTGGGCGGAATTCTCCTACAACAACCAAGTAAGTGAATCTTCTGGAAAGTCTCCCTTTCAGATTGTGTTTGGACTGCAACCCGGAATTCCTCTTCCTGTCTCGGGATTGTCTGATGTTCCGGCAGTCGATACCTTGTCTAAGAATTTCTCGGACATTTGGAGAGAGACCAGGTCGGCTTTGGAGAAAGCTTCTCAACGTATGAAAACGCATGCGGACAAAAGACGTTTGGAGGCTCCCATCTTTCGTCAGGAGACAAGGTATGGCTCTCCTCCAAGTACATCCGTCTGAAGTTACCATCGTACAAATTGGGTCCCCGTTTCATTGGTCCCTTTGAAGTCTTGAGACAAATCAACCCGGTCTCTTATAAACTGAAATTGCCTAATTCTCTACGAGTACCTAACTCCTTTCATGTTTCCCTCCTCAAACCAGTAGTGTTGAGCTCCTTCTTTAAGGACCCGGGTACCACTCCTGATCCGGTCTCTGAGGATGATGTTTTTGAGGTAAAACATATCTTGGCCTCTAAGAGAGTAAGAGGTAGGATCTATTACCTGGTGGACTGGAAAGGTTTTGGTCCTGAGGAGAGGTCTTGGGAGCCTAAAGAGAACATCCAGGCTCCTCTTCTTCTTAAAAGATTTCACGCAGGCTTAAAGAGGGGAGTAAAGAGGGGGATACTGTTACACTCGTCCCAGCGCTGGCTCTGCACTCCGTTCTGCTCTCACCTTCACCTGTCCCCCAGCAGTCTGCGCGGCTGGTCTCCTGTCCATCTGTCCTGCGTCCTGTGTCCTCCTCCACTTCCTGGCAGCTGCTGGCAGGCCTCCAGATAGTCTGCTTAGGACGCGAGGCCGCGCCCACCGTCTCTCTTAAAGGGGCAGCGTGCATTTTTTGAAATAGCTAATTAACCAATGGCTGCGCACTCAGTACTATATCTGGTCACTCCACCATTAGGGGAGTGCCGGAGCAACGTGTTCTATCATTGCTACATCCGGTTCTGTTCCTGATCTGTCTGCGCTGCGTCTGCAGTCTCTGTGCTTCGCTGATACTGTTTGTCTCCTCAGATCATTGCTAACCCGTATCTGGCTAACCTGGACAATCTCGGCTATTACTGGCGCAAGTGTCATCCCGTTCCGCCATCAGCCATCCGTACCCGTGGACCGTGACAAGGTCACTGAGCCAGCCTACTACCATCCGTTCTGGACCAGGACCTTACCCTTCTCTCGTCAAGAACCCTCCACAGACTCTGTAAATACCTGTTACCCTTTTGGTCCCTCTGGGACAGCTGCCACGTGTCAGGGGGCTAACTGGAGGTAGCACCTGTGTCCTCCGGGTATTCCATTCTGGTCCTGTTCGAGGGGCCTTACTACGGGTACCCGGGGCTCACTAGTTACGGCCCTTCGGAGCCCTCCGGACCGCGGTCTCGAGGTTCCACATTAAAAAATAAAAACGAATGTGAACTTCACCACCTCTGCCTCCGCTTCCATTCGTTACAGATTGCTCCGGCCATGGAACCCGCTGGATCCCAGAGATCTCCGACCACGGATCTGTGCCAGGAGGTGACCCGTTTGGGAGTTCAACAGGACAAGATCACGACTTATCTACGCAGCTTGTCTACCCGCATGGATTCCTTAGGGCCCTTGTCTGTACCTGACTCTTCTATCAATAATCAGGTACCAGTTCCCATGGCAAGTCAAGGTCCCCGTCTGGCGGCTCCTACCCGTTTCCAGGGTGACCCTTCTCTGTTCGTGTCGGGGTTTCCTCAATCAGTGCACTCTACACTTCGAAATCTTGGGGCATATGTTTGCTTCTGACCGAGCCAAGGTGGGCTTCATCATGTCACACCTGGGAGGAGAGGCCCTCGCCTGGCTAAACCCGCTATGGGAGAGAGGGGATCCGCTGGTTAACGATCTTCAATCTTTCCTAGAGGCTTTTCGCAGGACTTTCGATGAACCTGGTCGCACCACTTCGACTGCCTCAGCTCTGCTCCGCCTGCGCCAAGGTACTCTCACGGTAGCTCAGTATGCTGTTAAATTCCGCACCCTCTCGTCTGAATTATCGTGGAACAATGAGGCCCTGGTTGCTAACTTCTGGGAAGGCCTATCCGGAAGAATCAAGCTGGCGGGACGGGACAGACTTACCCTCTTGGAAGAGCTAATATCCTTGGCAACCCGAATTGACCTGCGTTTTCAGGAGCGCTCCATGGAGATCAAGCGGGACAAAAGGCCCTATCATCTGGACTCTAGTTTGTACAAAACAGGTACTTCGCCCTCCGCCTCCGAGGCCATGGAGGTGGACCATGTAAGTTTGGCCACCCGCCGCCGGGAGGCACGTCGCAAGGAGGGAAGTTGTTACTACTGCGGTAGTTCTGAACATTTGATCCATTTCTGTCCTAAAAAGTCGGGAAACTCCAGTGCCTAGGTCCGGTAGGAGGGGCCAACCTAGGTAGAGAACAGTCCTCTCCCTCTTTACACATCTCAGTCTCCGTGTCCTATGGAGCAATAAAATTCTCCGAACATTGTCTACTGGATTCTGGAGCTGCAGGGAACTTCATCCAGCAGGCGGTTGTGGATCATTACCGCTTACCAGTCCAGCGTCTTCCTGATCCGTTACAGGTGTCCGCCGTGGATGGCAAACCGCTGGACCGAGCCCTCCAGTTTCAAACCGAGTTGGTGGAACTCCGGGTAGGTCTAATGCATACTGAACGAATGCGATTTTATGTATATCCCGGTTTATCCCATCCCATGCTTTTAGGTTTACCTTGGCTCCAGATGCATGAACCAGTCCTTAATTGAAAACTGGAGAAGTTCTGCGTTGGGGAGATACCTGCATGAATCGTTGCTTAACCCAGATTCAAGCTGTTTCGCCTCCAGTCCAGCCTGATACCCTGCCAGGGTTGCCTTCCGTCTATTGGTCCTTCTCTGACGTCTTTGGGAAAAAGGAGGCTGAGAGACTACCTTCACACAGGTCGTATGACTGTCAGATAGAGCTTCTTCCTGGAGCATCTCCTCCTCGCGGGAGAGTTTATCCCCTTTCACAGGCAGAGACTCAGGCCATGTCGGACTACATCCAAGAGAATCTGGCTAGAGGATTTATCCGAAAGTCATCGTCACCGGCAGGAGCTGGATTCTTCTTTGTGAAGAAAAAGGATGGATCCTTGCGGCCCTGCATTGACTATCGGGGTCTAAATCAAATCACGGTAAAAAACAGGTATCCATTACCTCTTATTTCAGAGCTGTTTGATCGTCTCCGAGGGGCCAAGATCTTCACCAAATTGGACCTCAGAGGGGCCTACAACCTGATCCGAGTCAGAGAGGGGGACGAATGGAAAACAGCCTTCAACACTCGTGACGGCCACTATGAATACCTGGTAATGCCATTCGGCCTGAGCAATGCACCTGCGGTCTTTCAGGAATTTGTTAATGACATTTTCAGGGACTTGCTCTATACTTGTGTCTTGGTTTACCTGGACGATATTTTGATTTTTTCTGCTGACTTGACGTCACACCGGAGGCAAGTACGCCTGGTCTTACAAAGACTGAGAGAGAACAGGCTATATGCCAAATATGAGAAATGCCTCTTTGAGCAGTCTTCTTTGCCTTTCCTTGGGTACATTGTATCTTCCACAGGATTGAAGATGGATCCGGAGAAATTGTCTGCAGTTCTCAACTGGCCTCGTCCGTCTGGGCTAAAAGCCATACAAAGGTTCCTCGGGTTCGCCAATTACTATCGGCAATTTATTCCACACTTTTCCACCCGAGTGGCTCCAATCACAGCCTTAACCCGGAAAGGTGTAAACTCTAAGGAATGGTCCTCCGAGGCAGAAGAGGCCTTTGTTTCTCTCAAAAAAGCCTTCGCTTCCGCACCCGTTCTCCATCGTCCTAATTCAAGTGAGCAATTTTTTCTTGAAGTTGACGCTTCTTCCATAGGTGCAGGAGCAGTTCTGACCCAGAAGTCGTCTACCGGGCGGATGATCTCGTGTGGTTTTTTTTCCAAGGTTTTTTCTCCTGCAGAAAGGAACTACTCTGTCGGTGATCACGAATTGTTGGCCATCAAATTGGCTCTGCAAGAATGGAGACATCTTCTTGAAGGAGCTCATCACCAGGTAATCATATTCACCGACCATAAAAACCTTGCCTATCTCCAATCTGCTTTAAGACTGAATCCCCGTCAGGCCCGTTGGGCATTATTTTTTGCCCGTTTCAATTTTGTACTTCATTTCCGTCCAGCTGACAAGAACATCAAGGCAGACGCACTCTCTAGAGCCTTCTTGCCTCCTGAACTGGAGGAGGAACCTCAGCACATTATTGAACCTTCTAAGTTTGTCTCTGTTGCCTCCACTTATCTGGCCCGGCTTCCTCCTGGGAAGACTTTCGTGTCCGCTTCTGATCGTAGTCGTGTTCTGCGCTGGGGTCATTCTTCTAAGTTGGCTGGCCATGCTGGTCAGAGAAAGACGCAGCAACTCATCTCCCGTTATTACTGGTGGCCTACCATGGGCAAGGATATCCAGGAGTTCGTCGCAGCCTGTCCTTCATGTGCCCGTAACAAAACTGTTAAACATCTACCAGCCGGCAGGCTTCTGCCTCTTCCGATTCCGTCCGCTCCCTGGCAGCACATCGCGATGGATTTCATCACGGATCTTCCCATTTCTTCTGGCTGCTCAGTGGTATGGGTTGTGGTGGACCGCTTCTCTAAAATGGCCCACTTCGTTCCGCTATCTGGCCTCCCGTCTGCTCCAGAACTGGCCACTCACTTCATTCAGCACATCTTCCGTCTACATGGATTTCCTCTCCACATCGTGTCCGACAGGGGCATCCAGTTCACCTCTAAGTTC
Organism: Oophaga sylvatica; assembly: GCA_033576555.1. NCBI lineage: Eukaryota > Metazoa > Chordata > Amphibia > Anura > Dendrobatidae > Oophaga > Oophaga sylvatica. Next base: position 52,199 of record JARQOD010002800.1, on the reverse strand, counting down.
TGGAGAGGACTCTGTAAAATGGTAAAAATTGAACTAGATTTTTCTTCTGCATATCATCCCCAGTCTAAATGGGCAAGTGGAGAGGATCAATCAAATCCTGGCTGGATACCTGCGTCACTTCGTCAACGCTCATCATAATGACTGGGTAGAATTACTGCCCTGGGCGGAATTCTCCTACAACAACCAAGTAAGTGAATCTTCTGGAAAGTCTCCCTTTCAGATTGTGTTTGGACTGCAACCCGGAATTCCTCTTCCTGTCTCGGGATTGTCTGATGTTCCGGCAGTCGATACCTTGTCTAAGAATTTCTCGGACATTTGGAGAGAGACCAGGTCGGCTTTGGAGAAAGCTTCTCAACGTATGAAAACGCATGCGGACAAAAGACGTTTGGAGGCTCCCATCTTTCGTCCAGGAGACAAGGTATGGCTCTCCTCCAAGTACATCCGTCTGAAGTTACCATCGTACAAATTGGGTCCCCGTTTCATTGGTCCCTTTGAAGTCTTGAGACAAATCAACCCGGTCTCTTATAAACTGAAATTGCCTAATTCTCTACGGGTACCTAACTCCTTTCATGTTTCCCTCCTCAAACCAGTAGTGTTGAGCTCCTTCTTTAAGGACCCGGGTACCACTCCTGATCCGGTCTCTGAGGATGATGTTTTTGAGGTAAAACATATCTTGGCCTCTAAGAGAGTAAGATGTAGTATCTTTTACCTGGTGGACTGGAAAGGTTTTGGTCCTGAGGAGAGGTCTTGGGAGCCTAAAGAGAACATCCAGGCTCCTCTTCTTCTTAAAAGATTTCACGCAGGCTTGAAAAAGAGGGGGAGTAAAGAGGGGGATACTGTTACACTCGGTCCCAGCGCTGGCTCTGCACTCCTTTCTGCTCACTCACCTGTTCCTCTAGCTGTCCCCCTGCAGCAGTCTGCGCGCGGGCTGGGGTCTCCTGTCCCATCTGCTCCTAGGCGTCCTGTGTCCTCCTCCACTTCCTGGCACGCTGCTGGCAGGCCTCCAGTTAGTCTGCTTAGGACGCGAGGCCACGCCCACCGTCTCTCTTAAAGGGGCAGCGTGCATTTTTTGAAATAGCTAATTAACCAATGGCTGCGCACTCAGTACTATATCTGTCACTTCACCATTAGGGGAGTGCCGGAGCAACGTGTTCTATCATTGCTACATCCGGTTCTGTTCCTGATCTGTCTGCGCTGCGTCTGCAGTCTCTGTGCTTCCCTGATACTGTTTGTCTCCTCAGATCATTGCTAACCCGTATCTGGCTAACCTGGACAATCTCGGCTATTACTGGCGCAAGTGTCATCCCGTTCCGCCATCAGCCATCCGTACCCGTGGACCGTGACAAGGTCACTGGAGCCAGCCTACTACCATCCGTTCTGGACCAGGACCTTACCCTTCTCTGTCAAGAACCCTCCACGGACTCTGTAAATACCTGTTACCCTTTTGGTCCCTCTGGGACAGCTGCCACGTGTCCGGGGTCTAACTGGAGGTAGCACCTGTGTCCTCCGGGTATTCCATTCTGGTCCTGTTCGAGGGGCCTTACTACGGGTACCCGGGGCTCACTAGTTACGCCCCCTTCGGAGCCCTCCGGACCGCGGTCTCGAGGTTCCACATTAAAAAATAAAAACGAATGTGAACTTCACCACCTCTGCCTCCGCTTCCATTCGTTACACAGAGGTCGCAAGGGAAGGAGCGCCGTTTGACTTTTTCAACGCAGAATTGGCTGAATGCCATGTCGCGTTTAGATAGCCCCTGATGTGCCTAAACAGTGGAAACACCCCACAAGTGACCCCATTTTGGAAACAAGACCCCTTAAGGAACTTATCTAGATGTGTGGTGAGCACTTTGAACCTCCAAGTGCTTCACACAAGTTTATAACGTAGAGCCGTGAAAAAAATAATTTTTTTTTCCACAAAAATGATCTTTTCACCCCAATTTTTAATTTTCCAAGGGTAATAAGACCGCAAAAGTTTTTGTGCAATTTGTCCTGAGCATGCTGATACCCCATATGTGGGGGTAAACCACTTTTTGGGCGCACGGCAGAGGTCGCAAGGAAGGAGCACTGTTTGACTTTTTCAACGCAGAATTGGCTGGATGCCATGTCGCGTTTAGAGAGCCCCTGATGTGCCTAAACAGTGGAAACCCCCAACAAGTGACCCCATTTTGGAAACTAGACCCCTTAAGGAACTTATCTAGATGTGTGGTGAGCACTTTGAACCTCCAAGTGATTCACACAAGTTTATAACGTAGAGCCGTGAAAATAAAATATCATATTTTTTCCACAAAAATGATCTTTTCACCCCAATTTTTATTTTCCCAAGGGTAACAAGACCCCAAAAGTTTTTGTGCAATTTATCCTGAGCATGCCGATACCCCATATGTTGGGGTAAACCACTTTTTGGGCGCACGGCAGAGGTCGCAAGGAAAGGAGCTCCGTTTGACTTTTTCAACGCGGAATTGGCTGGACGCCATGTCGCATTTGTGGAGGCCCTGATGTGTCTAAACAGTGGAAACCCCCACAAGTGACCCCATTTTGGAAACTAGACCCCCTAAGGAACTTATCTAGATGTGTGGTGAGCACTTTGAACCCCGAAGTGCTTCACAGAAGTTTATAACGCCCGGGCGTGAAAATAAAAAATCATATTTTTTCCACAAACCTGATCGTTTAGTCCCCAATTTTTTATTATATATGGGGGGGGGACCACTGTTTGGGCGCACGGCAGGGCTTGGAATGGAAGCAGCACCGTTTGACTTTTTCAAACCAAAATTGGCTGGAATTGAGATTGGACACCATGTCGCGTTTGGAGAGCCCCTGATGCGCCTAAACAGTGGAAACCCCCACAAGTAACACCATTTTGGAAACTAGACCCCCTATGGAACTTATCTAGATCTGTTGTGAGCATTTTGAACCCCCAAGTGTTTCACAAAAGTTTATAATGCCTGGGTGTGAAAAAAAAAAAAAAACAATTTTCCACAAAAATGATTTTTTAGTCCCAAATTTTTATTTTTCACAAGGAAATTGGACCCTAAAAGTTGTTGTCCAATTTGTCCTGAGTACGCTGATACCAAATATGTGGGGGGGGGGAAACTGTTTGGGTGCACAGCAGGGCTTGGAAAGGAAGTAATAAAGCTTTGGAATACAGACGTTGATGGGGGTCATGTTCCGTTTGCAGTGCCGCAGATGTGCCTAAACAGTGGAAAACTCCCACAATTGACCCCATTTTGGAAACTAGACCCCCTAAGTAACTTATCTAGATCTGTGGTGAGCACTTTGAACCCCAAGTGTTTCACAAAAGTTTATAACGCCTGGGTGTGAAAAAAAAAATCAATTTTCCACAAAAATGATTTTTTAGTCCCAAATTTTTGATTTTTCACAAGGAAATTGGACCCCAAAAGTTGTTGTACAATTTGTCCTGAGTACGCTGATACCAAATATGTGGGGGGGGGAAACTGTTTTGGCGCACAGCAGGGCTTGGAAAGGAAGTAATAACGTTTTGGAATGCAGACGTTGATGGGGGTCATGTTCCGTTTGCAGTGCCCCAGATGTGCCTAAACAGTGGAAAACCCCCACAAGTGACCCCATTTTGGAAACTAGACCCCCTAAGGAACTTATCTAGATCTTTGGTGAGCACTTTGAACCCCCAAGTGCTTCACAAAAGTTTATAAAAATCCTATTTTTTTCCCACGAAAATTATCTTTTAGTCACTACTTTTTTATTTTCCCAAGGGTAACAGGAGAAATTGGACCACAAAAGTTGTTGTCCAATTTGTCCTGAGTACGCTGATACCCCATATGTGGGGGGGAACCACTATTTGGGCGCTCGGCAGGGCTCAGAAGGGAGGGAGCGCCATCTGACTTTTTGAACGCCAAGTCATGTTTGGAGACCCCCTGATGTGCCTAAATAGTGGAAACCCCTCAATTCTAGCTCCAACCCTAACCCCAACACACCCCTAATCCCAACCCTAACCCTAATCCTAACCCTAATCCCAACCCTAATTCCAACCCTAATTGTAACCCTAACCCTAATTGTAACCCTAACCCTAATTGTAACCCTAACCCTAATTGTAGCCCTAACCCTAATTGTAACCCTAAACCTAATTGTAACCCTAACCCTAATTATAACCCTAACCCTAAGGCTGGGTTAATTTTGCGTTTTACCAGCCCGTTCAACATATAGCGTTGACGGGCTGGTAATGGTATAGCATAACGCGATCGCCGGTGTTGGTAACTACGACCCCGATCATGTTCTCTGGGGTCTCGGCTACCCTCGGCAGCCGAGACCCCAGAGAAAATTGCCCACCCCCCCCCCGGCAGAACGCGGAGGGCGCACTGAGCATGCGCCCGCCATTCAAGATGGCGGCACCCACCGGAGGAGGAAGGTGGGCCCGCAGGCCACAACGGGAACATTGGGGGACACGAGGGGGGTCCCGGGGACCCTTTTTCTCTGTCCTCTGATGTCCGATGACATCAGAGGACAGAGAAATTGAATGGCACATCAGATTTTTTTTTTTTTGTTGCGGTCGCCGTTATAGGGTTAATAATGGCGACCGCAACATCGGGTCGGTAAAAACCGACCCGATTCATGTTCTCTGGGGTCTCGGCTACCCCCGGTAGCCGAGACCCCGGAGAAAATGCGCCTCTGGGGGGCGCTATTCACTTTTTCCACAGCACCGTTAATTAACGGCGATGTGGTTTAAGTACCCTTAATGACCGCCGTTAAAAGGCGTATCGGCGGTCGTTAAGGGGTTAAGAGGATGCTGCTGCCTCCACAAATCTATCCAGCCCATCTCAGTTATGAAAGCATTTAACATAGTAGTGTCTTGGTTACCAGGCCCAGAGTTTGCAGCTCTCATTCTATCCAAATAAGTGTTAAGAACCATATTAAAATCACCCATGCATAGCATCTTAGCATCAGGATATTGTGATGCAAAAATCGCAGCCTCTTGGAGTACATCCATTTTGGCGGGTTGTAGATATTAAGCAGTAAATAAGGCGCCATATCTATAAATACATATATAGAAATGAATCTACCCTCCGGATCCCTCTTAACCATTTGAACCAATCAAGGACCTATGTATCATAATGACCACCCCTCTAGAATAGGACGTGTGTGTAGCATGTTTCTGCCATTGTACCCAAGGTTTATTCGTTCTGGATATAGTGTCTGGTGTTAAGTGGGTTTCCTGAAGGCATATTATCTGCGCTTGTGTTTACGTATCTGAGAGAACACCTATTCTTGTTATTTTTGTTATTCACAGTGTCCTCTTTTATTACATAGTCCCCTCTCTTGTTATATAGTTCATCCGCTCCTCCATTAGAAAAGCTTTCCCATGCTCCATCAGCAGTCATTGCATTATACAGACAGGACGGTATGTAATAAAGACAGGGCTCCATATAATCCGGTATGTAAAGGATGGAGCTGTACATAACAAGAGAGGGCACTGTTATGAATGTTTTAGAAATGAATTCTGAGCAGAAGCTCCCTCTGGTGGTTGCAGACAGTGCTGAACCATTCAATGAGGATTGGCAATCAGGGATCGCAGACTGGCTGGATATAAGGGAGGTTTCCCCCCATCATGGTTGCCGGTGATCAATTATTCTTGTCTCAACGTTGTTTCCTGTTCACTTGGAAGCTTGCTGAGTCTTGCCTCTTCTCCTGCTCTCAGATAAGATATTTTCTGTTTTTGTTTTTGTGCTTGCCATTTGTATATTTCTCTGCATTTCTGTGAGGTTGACCAGGTTCCCCTCCCCAGGGGGCTTGGTCTCCTCTCGGTTCCTATGGAGCCATTGTTGTTTGTTCATTTGCCTTTTCCAGTTTTTTTTTCTGTGGCTGCGGCTTAGTTTTGTTACACCAGAGAACTAATTTAGGTGGTAGAGGTCGTGTGATCTCAGGTGTTTTTGCAATTAGTAGCGTTGGCTTTTTTTAGGATTTTTTTGGATTGCAGTAAGTATCCTTCCTATCCTTTTCTGTCTAAGTCAGATTGGGCCCCAGCGTTTGCTCATACTATTTTCTGTCTGTGTCTGTATTTCCTCTTGTCTAACCACCATTACATGTTTGGGGGCTTCCTATGTTCTTTGGGGATCTGCTCCGGGGCAGATAGCTTTCCTCTTTCTATCTTTAGGTGTAGTTAGCCTCTCAGGCTGTGACGAGGCGTCTAGGACCAACGTAGGAACGCTCCACGGCTGCCTTTAGTTGTGGTGGTTAGTCAGGGTACTGCAATCCAGTAGATTCCAACCTCTCTGGTGTATTGCCGTTTTTGCCTGCTCTCCTCAGCTACCAAAACATAACAGGGCACTGTGTAATAAGGGACGGCAATATACATAATAAAGAAGACTATGTAAGATATATATATGTATGTGTGTGGTTATATATATGTAGCTTTGTCGACACAGAAGGAGGGGGGCCCAGATACATTTCTTGCACAGCGGCCCCAAGCTATCTGTTACGCTTTCCACAGCTGCGGGGCGTCGGGACATGGCATAGCTTGCCTAACTAGCCAATGCTCCCACGCCGCCAGTCACACGACGTGAGGCATGAGTCCCAGATGGTAAGAGAATGTGGACCCACTGGACCACGGAGGGAGACCCGGGCCTGCCCGGACTAGGGAAGGGCAGCGACCGGGATCCGTGGCAGCTGAGCATGTGGGCAAGATGGCGACCTGCAGGACTAGACAACACCGCACAACTTCAGGTATGAAGAACATAAAGTTTACTTAAAGAAACACAGTACATAAACATCTCAGGGACACAGGACCACGGACAAGACATCAGGAACACGGATTGGATCTCAGGGACAGGACATCAGGAACACGGATTGGATCCCAGGAACACAGACAGGACATCAGGACACAGTAACACGGACCGGACATCAGGAACACGGATTGGATCTCAGGGAGTCAGGAACACGGAGTGGATATCAGGAACACGGATTGGATCTCAGGGACACAGGAACACGGACAGGACATCAGGAACACGGATTGGATCTCAGGGTCACAGGAACACAGACTGGACATCAGGAACACAGATTGGATCTCAGGAAGTCAGGAACACGGACAGGACATCAGGAACACGGATTGGATCTCAGGGAGTCAGGAACATGGACGGGACATTGACATCGGACTCCGGGCATCTGGCAATGATCGGCAGGCTCCGGACATCTGGCAACGATCGGCAGGCTCCGGACATCTGGCAGGGAGGATAGGATCCGGACATCTGGAAGTGGTCGTCGGACATCAGGCCATGGTCATCAGGCATAGGATCCGGACATCTGGCAGCGACCTGAAAAGGAACCCAGCGGTCTGGTGCAAGCCCCGCCAGGCTCAACGGGAGCTGGCCGGGAATTGCACAGAAGTTGAGCACAGAGTAACAGAAACTCAGCACACACCGGACTCCTCCTTCCAAGATGAACTCAGGTATATAGCAAGGATTCACAGTCACTGGCACAGGGTTCAGGACACAGCAGGATTTCAGGAACATAACACAGAGGACACAGTTCAGACAGTCAGGTACAGGATGCGATCCAGGATCAGGGATTCAGGTAATTAGACACAGCAGGAACAGGCCTGGATATACAGCCTCCAGGAAGGGCGATCTGGGTACTCAGCCCCCAGCATAGGCAAAAACACAAGACACAGTTCAGACATTCAGGTACCGTGTTAGATCCAGGATCAGGGATTCAGGAAACAAGACACAGCAGGAACAGGCCTGGATATACAGCCTTCAGGAACGGCGATCTGGGTAATCAGCCCCCAGCATAGGCGGAAACACAAGACACAGTTCAGACATTCAGGTACCAGGATAGATCCAGGATCAGGGATTCAGGGAACAAGACACAGCAGGAACAGGGAATCAGCTCTCCAGAGCTGATCGAACTCAGAGCAGGAGCTGAACACACAACCACAATCGGCTAGGTTCAGTAACTCAATGCAGATTCAGTGCGAAGCTCTGGCAACGCCCACTAGGGCTGGGGAACTTTATATATGAACTGCTTCACAGCGATAGGCTGGAGCAGTAATTCTAGTACACACCCAATCCTCATAAAAGCAGGACAGGTGTGGGCCGCGCCCCCTATGCAGAGCCAGACAACTCATCACAGAGGAACACCTGACAGTGGCTGCTGCCACACACGTAGTAAGTCATGCACAGTGCAGAGGACTTTGCAACCTACGGATGGTCTTCACAGCAGGCCAGGCGCCTGACAGTAGCTGCTGCCACACACGTAGTAAGTCATGCACCACTGCAGAGGACTTTGCAACCTACGGATGGTCTTCACAGCAGGCCAGGCGCCTGACAGTAGCTGCTGCCACACACGTAGTAAGTCATGCACCACTGCAGAGGACTTTGTAAGCTACGGATGGCTTTTACAGCAGGTCAGGGACCGCACATGCGGGTGGTCATGCAACGCAGCGGAGACACGCAAGTACGGCTACGCAGCAGAGCTGGGAACTGAGCAGCATCCATACAGGTAACAGACAGTATCCCAGCTGGTTAGGGGGAAAGGAGCAAAAGGGTTAAAGCAGAGACATGCAGAGTAACGCTGGAAAACAAAGTACAGACAATTCCAGCGTTACAGTATCCCCCTCCTCAGGCCCCCTCTTCTGAACACCCAAGTAAAAAAAAATTCCCCAGAAAATTCACTTGGGTTTGGCGGTAAGTCCCACAGTTCACAATATGGCAGCAGAGTTCATAGCTCAAAAAAGTCCAAACCGCTGACCAAGCGGGGAATCGAGCCATCTAGTCCACTTACCATGTGGGGACCAAGCAGTCTAGTTCGCACATCAGGTGGAGCTTGGAGAAAGTCCTGCAGACCACACATGCTCAGCGGAGTCCATGGCCAGAGCTTTCTGTTACGCTTTCCACAGCTGCGGGGCGTCGGGACATGGCATAGCTTGCCTAACTAGCCAATGCTCCCACGCCGCCAGTCCACGACGACGTGAGGCATGAGTCCCAGATGGTAAGAGAATGTGGACCCACTGGACCACGGAGGGAGACCCGGGCCTGCCAGGACTAGGGAAGGGCAGCGACCGGGATCCGTGGCAGCTGAGCATGTGGGCAAGATGGCGACCTGCAGGACTAGACAACACCGCACAACTTCAGGTATGAAGAACATAAAGTTTACTTAAAGAAACACAGTACATAAATGGAACATAAGACCGGGCTCCCGATTCCGCACATCAGAGAAGGGTACACGACTCAGGATCTCAGACGAGTGCTGGAGGACATCACGGGTAGATGCAGTCCAGGGTTATCTGGCACGGGCATACTTGGGCGGCCTCCCTCAGGCCTCAGGCGTAGCACAGGCTCAGCAGGAGAACATCAGACACCGACCTCAGACAGACTTCAGACGATGGCGGGGTCATCACGGGTAGACCAAGGAGGAACCGGCAGGACATCGGGACATCAGGAACACGGACTGGATCTCAGGGACACAGGAACACGGACAAGACATCAGGAACACGGATTGGATCTCAGGGACAGGACATCAGGAACACGGATTGGATCCCAGGAACACAGACAGGACACAGGAACACGGACCGGACATCAGGAACACGGATTGGATCTCAGGGAGTCAGGAACACGGAGTGGACATCAGGAACACGGATTGGATCTCAGGGACACAGGAACACGGACTGGACATCAGGAACACAGATTGGATCTCAGGAAGTCAAGAACACGGACAGGACATCAGGAACACGGATTGGATCTCAAGGAGTCAGGAACATGGACGGGACATTGACATCGGACTCCGGGCATCTGGCAATGATCGGCAGGCTCCGGACATCTGGCAACGATCGGCAGGCTCCGGACATCTGGCAGGGAGGATAGGATCCGGACATCTGGAAGTGGTCGTCGGACATCAGGCCATGGTCATCAGGCATAGGATCCGGACATCTGGCAGCGACCTGAAAAGGAACCCCAGCGGTCTGGTGCAAGCCCCGCCAGGCTCAACGGGAGCTGGCCGGGAATTGCACAGAAGCTGAGCACAGAGTAACAGAAACTCAGCACACACCGGACTCCTCCTTCCAAGATGAACTCAGGTATATAGCAAGGATTCACAGTCACTGGCACAGGGTTCAGGACACAGCAGGATTTCAGGAACATAACACAGAGGACACAGTTCAGACAGTCAGGTACAGGATGCGATCCAGGATCAGGGATTCAGGTAATTAGACACAGCAGGAACAGGCCTGGATATACAGCCTCCAGGAAGGGCGATCTGGGTACTCAGCCCCCAGCATAGGCGAAAACACAAGACACAGTTCAGACATTCAGGTACCGTGTTACATCCAGGATCAGGGATTCAGGAAACAAGACACAGCAGGAACAGGCCTGGATATACAGCCTCCAGGAACGGCGATCTGGGTAATCAGCCCCAGCATAGGCGGAAACACAAGACACAGTTCAGACATTCAGGTACCAGGATAGATCCAGGATCAGGGATTCAGGGAACAAGACACAGCAGTGAGTCGACCACGCACCACAATTGTGGGTTACCAGGGCAATGGGGTACTCGGACCCGAGCCCATGGAAGTCTATGGGATTTGTGTCACTGGCAGCGGTGGCTCGGTCCGTGGCCCTGGCGGTCAGGCGTATGATGGGGGAATATTTACAGGGGATTATTAGGTAGTTCGTGACGCCACCTGTAGTTTCTGGTAATGTGTACCAGCGCTGCTATGAGGACTTTCACAGGGGATGTTACGGGGCAGCTTGGTAGTAAGTCTCCCACAGGCGAGACGTGTCCCTGGAAGTCTATGGTGGTGATTATGCAGGGTGCAATAATAATCCAGTCGCACACAAGATAGCTTCTTTTCATACCTTTACTTGCAGGTTGTTAATGCAGGTCCCGGGAAGCTGGTCGGGGTGGAAAGTGCACATCCAGGTAGCAGCTTAGCAGGTTAGAGGCCTCCTTTACTTTTAATATAATGTGAGTCCTACTTGCTTGAAGCGAAGTTAACTCTATAGCTGTTCCTGCCCGGCCAATGTTGTGGTGGAGCCTTCCAATGATGAAACTAGGTTCTTACTTTTGCTGATCAGGCTCAAAGTCCCTATTTCACCTGACTCCGGTTACGTACTGACACTTAGGGCTGCTATCTGCGACCTGTAGTCCAGACGCCTCTGGTTTTCTTGTCACTATGCTTGAAACAATAGTGATACTTCGGTCCCCAGTGACCGGTTATTTAGTGCAGGTAAATCAATACCTAAGGCACTGCTCTGTACTCTCCACTGCGCCCTTCGCCCTGCTTTCCGCTCTTAACATAAGCACTCCACACTTCTTATGGTAGTACAAGTCAATCCCTTCTTACTTCTTCTTTGTATCTTTCTTAGAGCTCGCTGACAGATTCTCAGTATTCTCCCAGTTCAGGAGCACGTCGACTGAACTTCACTGTCCTTGGGACAGGCGACTGAAGTTTCTGCTGCTAACTCTTCTTTCTCTCAAACTGTCTCTGTCTTCAGGTTAAGGAGCAGCTCTGACTAGGCTAGGATGAACTGGCTCACCCATACTAGCCTCCACTTTCGGAACTGCTGACAGATCTGACTGAACTTCTTCCTCCCTCCAAGTCCAGGCTAGACTGACTCACTGCACCTGCACATCCTAAGACAGGAAACTGACTTATGGGTGTGTCTAAAATGTGTGTGACATGAGTGAATGAATATCAAGCTTTAGCTGGTACCCTTCTGTGCACTTCCCTGGATTTTCATGTGTACCTGCGAAGCTGGGCTACACATCCCCCCTTGGTAAAACACAGCACTCCCGGGCTGTAAAAGACAAAAAGACATTTTGTTTTGCAATAACAATAACATTATAACTCATCCCATCGGGAGGTGAGGATTTCTTGAACGTTACATTATGTACAGTAAGAAAATACAAAAGTATCAAAACATTATATACACGATACTTGTGAAGGACCCGCACCAAACCTTCAACGTGGGTCCTGGGTGGGCTGCAGGACATCTGACTGCAGACCTCGCTCAGTGCCACACCATACGGGTTTTATGTTCAGAGGTAGTGAATTGTGGCTTCATGTAAAACCAAGGTGACGCACCGTAGTGCAACTATTTACAAGATGAGTTCTGGGCTGGCACAGTCCTCAGCCTCTCAGTCCATTGACATAATAAAAGACATATATATAACATATTTCAAGTATGCATCATTCTTCAATAACTTTTACTTTACCCAACAGGGCATTTTATGTAAAACTATGCATTCAATTTTTCACATTTTCAATTACTTTGTACCCAGATGGGTATTCTATTTATTATAGAAAACATCAATATAATTGTCAATCATGTAAACATTCTCTTACTTAATAAAGTGCAAATCTAGCAACATTCTCAAACTTTTTTACATTTCAATTCTTAACTGTGGTAAACCCTTGACTGGGTCCTACCGGTATTTACTTTTGTTTGACTTCGATTACATTTTCCATCCCGGGGGCTGGAACAATGCGATGCTCTTTAGAGCACATGACAAATAGGTCGTGACCTGCTATCCAAGTCTGGGTAGCGACTGTTCTCATCCCAACCACGGTCCCATCGGGTGACTCCGTCATGTAGGATGCAAGCGGTATCTCCGAAGGTGTCGCTGTTGGTGCCGCTATATCCGGCGGTGCAAATTGCGATTTGAAATGGGTCGTAGCTTGTGTTTTGGTACGAGGCACTGGCAGAGAAGAATATGCAGGGGGCGCTTCAAACTGTGATGTACGTTCAGGGGGCGATGCCGAGGCACGGCCTGGTGCAACGGGAGCTCGGGACTGTGACGCGCTGGCAATGGTGACGTTACCTGCGTCGGGGACGGGATCTCTGACGACTGCGACATTTAGGGCATACCATCCCTTCATACCCCAGTGCCGTGTCTAGGTTACTATGTCCCCGTTGATCAGGTCCCTCTCGGGATGGCCGATGGGCAGGTGGGATTCTACGTCCCTGCGACTGACAAAGACCCCTGGGTAGAGGCCCGGTTCTCTAATGAAGCCCCAGCCCTTCCGGAGCTGGAACTCTGTCACACACCCCTGCCGCCGCGGTTCCCTTAGAGTACCTTTTTCCCTGCGGACACTTTCCTTATCCGCAACCAGCTGCTCGTACTGCCGCTGCCGGTTCCGCTGCACTTCCCGCTCTTCCTCCTGCCGGCGTCGCTGTTCCTCTTCGCGACGCTGCCACTCACGTTCCCACTGGGCGGCGTAGGCGACGTCATCCAGACGCGCCATCTCATCCCAGTCGACGTCTGGTAACGATGGACAGGACCCCTCCGGTGTTCCTATCGGGGAACGATCATCTGCTGCGGCCTCCTGACCTGGCTGGCGTTCCGGAACTGGTGGTACCTCCTCAGCCTCCTTCGCCTCCACCGCTCCGTCGGTGGGATCAGGTATGGCACTTTTGGTGGTCGCCTCCAGGTACTCCTTAGCCTTCTTCATTAGGGCTTTCGGATAATCCAATGACAGGGTGCTGTCAGGAGGAGAGGACACTGCGTCCCTGGGCAGCCGCTGATTCTGGGCGCGCCAGCGTCTCTCCGTCTCATCCATTTCAGCTCTTCGCAGGATCAGCTGTTTCAACTCTGCATTTTCTTCCCGGACTTCCAGCAAGGTTTGTTTCAGGTCCCAGACTAGGGATGACTCCTGTTCCAGTAACATCTTAGCTGGGGAACGGGGCCGCTGCTCCACCGCTTTCTCACACAGCTGCTCCCGTCCGGACTCCATCTCGTCCCAGGCCACACTGTGGTATTGAACCAGAGCAGTCCGGTCTCTTCCGTGGAGGCGGGGTTTGCGTCTCCTCCTCTTCGCAGGGAAGGTGAAGAGGAGGCGGACCTCTTTTGCTGTAGGGCAGGATCGCATATTATAATAGCACTTTGAGAGGGCGGCCATTATCTTCGCGCCACAGGGGGGTACACACCCACGAATGCACGCCCACCTTCTTCTCCAACGCCTGAGGGCGCGAATTTAGCGGCAAAATGGCGGATTTTAGCGCCAAAAATAGCAAACAGTCTTTCCTCCTCCCAAACAGTTCAATAGGCACACAGGGCTCACAATTGCAAGTTTCGTATCCTGTTCGTGACGCCAAGTTGAGTCGACCACGCACCACAATTGTGGGTTACCAGGGCAATGGGGTACTCGGAGCCGAGCCCATGGAAGTCTATGGGATTTGTGTCACTGGCAGCGGTGGCTCGGTCCGTGGCCCTGGCGGTCAGGCGTATGATGGGGGAATATTTACAGGGGATTATTAGGTAGTTCGTGACGCCACCTGTGGTTTCTGGTAATGTGTACCAGCGCTGCTATGAGGACTTTCACAGGGGATGTTACGGGGCAGCTTGGTAGTAAGTCTCCCACAGGCGAGACGTGTCCCTGGAAGTCTATGGTGGTGATTATGCAGGGTGCAATAATAATCCAGTCGCACACAAGATAGCTTCTTTTCATACCTTTACTTGCAGGTTGTTAATGCAGGTCCCGGGAAGCTGGTCGGGGTGGAAAGTGCACATCCAGGTAGCAGCTTAGCAGGTTAGAGGCCTCCTTTACTTTCAATATAATGTGAGTCCTACTTGCTTGAAGCGAAGTTAACTCTATAGCTGTTCCTGCCCGGCCAATGTTGTGGTGGAGCCTTCCAATGATGAAACTAGGTTCTTACTTTTGCTGATCAGGCTCTAAGTCCCTATTTCACCTGACTCCGGTTACGTACTGACACTTAGGGCTGCTATCTGCGACCTGTAGTCCAGACGCCTCTGGTTTTCTTGTCACTATGCTTGAAACAATAGTGATACTTCGGTCCCCAGTGACCGGTTATTTAGTGCAGGTAAATCAATACCTAAGGCACTGCTCTGTACTCTCCACTGCGCCCTTCGCCCTGCTTTCCGCTCTTAACATAAGCACTCCACACTTCTTATGGTAGTACAAGTCAATCCCTTCTTACTTCTTCTTTGTATCTTTCTTAGAGCTCGCTGACAAATTCTCAGTATTCTCCCAGTTCAGGAGCACGTCGACTGAACTTCACTGTCCTTGGGACAGGCGACTGAAGTTTCTGCTGCTAACTCTTCTTTCTCTCAAACTGTCTCTGTCTTCCGGTTAAGGAGCAGCTCTGACTAGGCAAGGATGAACTGGCTCACCCATACTAGCCTCCACTTTCGGAACTGCTGACAGATCTGACTGAACTTCTTCCTCCCTCCAAGTCCAGGCTAGACTGACTCACTGCACCTGCACATCCTAAGACAGGAAACTGACTTATGGGTGTGTCTAAAATGTGTGTGACATGAGTGAATGAATATCAAGCTTTAGCTGGTACCCTTCTGTGCACTTCCCTGGATTTTCATGTGTACCTGCGAAGCTGGGCTACACATCAGGAACAGGGAATCAGCTCTCTAGAGCTGATCGAACTCAGAGCAGGAGCTGAACACACAACCACAATCGGCTAGGTTCAGGAACTCAATGCAGATTCAATGCGAAGCTCTGGCAACGCCCACTAGGGCTGGGGAACTTTATATATGAACTGCTTCACAGCGATAGGCTGGAGCAGTAATTCTAGTACACACCCAATCCTCATAAAAGCAGGACAGGTGTGGGCCGCGCCCCCTATGCAGAGCCAGACAACTCATCACAGAGGAACACCTGACAGTGGCTGCTGCCACACACGTAGTAAGTCATGCACAGTGCAGAGGACTTTGCAACCTACGGATGGTCTTCACAGCAGGCCAGGCGCCTGACAGTAGCTGCTGCCACACACGTAGTAAGTCATGCACCACTGCAGAGGACTTTGCAACCTACGGATGGTCTTCACAGCAGGCCAGGCGCCTGACAGTAGCTGCTGCCACACACGTAGTAAGTCATGCACCACTGCAGAGGACTTTGTAAGCTACGGATGGCTTTTACAGCAGGTCAGGGACCGCACATGCGGGTGGTCATGCAACGCAGCGGAGACACTCACGCAAGTATGGCTACGCAGCAGAGCTGGGAACTGAGCAGCATCCATACAGGTAACAGACAGTATCCCAGCTGGTTAGGGGGAAAGGAGCAAAAGGGTTAAAGCAGAGACATGCAGAGTAACTGCTGGAAAACAAAGTACAGACAATACCAGCGTTACAGTATCCCCCTCCTCAGGCCCCTCTTCTGAACACCCAAGTAAAAAAAAATTCCCCAGAAAATTCACTTGGGTTTGGCGGTAAGTCCCACAGTTCACAATATGGCAGCAGAGTTCATAGCTCAAAAAAGTCCAAACCGCTGACCAAGCGGGGAATCGAGCCATCTAGTCCACTTACCATGTGGGGACCAAGCAGTCTAGTTCGCACATCAGGTGGAGCTTGGAGAAAGTCCTGCAGACCACACATGCTCAGCGGAGTCCATGGCCAGAGCTTTCTGTTACGCTTTCCACAGCTGCGGGGCGTCGGGACATGGCATAGCTTGCCTAACTAGCCAATGCTCCCACGCCGCCAGTCCACGACGACGTGAGGCATGAGTCCCAGATGGTAAGAGAATGTGGACCCACTGGACCACGGAGGGAGACCCGGGCCTGCCCGGACTAGGGAAGGGCAGCGACCGGGATCCGTGGCAGCTGAGCATGTGGGCAAGATGGCGACCTGCAGGACTAGACAACACCGCACAACTTCAGGTATGAAGAACATAAAGTTTACTTAAAGAAACACAGTACATAAACGGAACATAAGACCGGGCTCCCGATTCCGCACATCAGAGAAGGGTACACGACTCAGGATCTCAGACGAGTGCTGGAGGACATCACGGGTAGATGCAGTCCAGGGTTATCTGGCATGGGCATACTTGGGCGGCCTCCCTCTCAGGCCTCAGGCGTAGCACAGGCTCAGCAGGAGAACATCAGACACCGACCTCAGACAGACTTCAGACGATGGCGGGGTCATCACGGGTAGACCAAGGAGGAACCGGCAGGACATCGGGACATCAGGAACACGGACTGGATCTCAGGGACACAGGAACACGGACAAGACATCAGGAACACGGATTGGATCTCAGGGACAGGACATCAGGAACACGGATTGGATCCCAGGAACACAGACAGGACATCAGGACACAGGAACACGGACCGGACATCAGGAACACGGATTGGATCTCAGGGAGTCAGGAACACGGAGTGGACATCAGGAACACGGATTGGATCTCAGGGACACAGGAACATGGACTGGACATCAGGAACATAGATTGGATCTCAGGAAGTCAGGAACACGGACAGGACATCAGGAACACGGATTGGATCTCAGGGAGTCAGGAACATGGACGGGACATTGACATCGGACTCCGGGCATCTGGCAATGATCGGCAGGCTCCGGACATCTGGCAACGATCGGCAGGCTCCGGACATCTGGCAGGGAGGATAGAATCCGGACATCTGGAAGTGGTCGTCGGACATCAGGCCATGGTCATCAGGCATAGGATCCGGACATCTGGCAGCGACCTGAAAAGGAACCCCAGCGGTCTGGTGCAAGCCCCGCCAGGCTCAACGGGAGCTGGCCGGGAATTGCACAGAAGCTGAGCACAGAGTAACAGAAACTCAGCACACACCGGACTCCTCCTTCCAAGATGAACTCAGGTATATAGCAAGGATTCACAGTCACTGGCACAGGGTTCAGGACACAGCAGGATTTCAGGAACATAACACAGAGGACACAGTTCAGACAGTCAGGTACAGGATGCGATCCAGGATCAGGGATTCAGGTAATTAGACACAGCAGGAATAGGCCTGGATATACAGCCTCCAGGAAGGGCGATCTGGGTACTCAGCCCCCAGCATAGGCGAAAACACAAGACACAGTTCAGACATTCAGGTACCGGGTTAGATCCAGGATCAGGGATTCAGGAAACAAGATACAGCAGGAACAGGCCTGGATATACAGCCTCCAGGAACGGCGATCTGGGTAATCAGCCCCCAGCATAGGCGGAAACACAAGACACAGTTCAGACATTCAGGTACCAGGATAGATCCAGGATCAGGGATTCAGGGAACAAGACACAGCAGGAACAGGGAATCAGCTCTCCAGAGCTGATCGAACTCAGAGCAGGAGCTGAACACACAACCACAATCGGCTAGGTTCAGGAACTCAATGCAGATTCAATGCGAAGCTCTGGCAACGCCCACTAGGGCTGGGGAACTTTATATATGAACTGCTTCACAGCGATAGGCTGGAGCAGTAATTCTAGTACACACCCAATCCACATAAAAGCAGGACAGGTGTGGGCCGCGCCCCCTATGCAGAGCCAGACAACTCATCACAGAGGAACACCTGACAGTGGCTGCTGCCACACACGTAGTAAGTCATGCACAGTGCAGAGGACTTTGCAACCTACGGATGGTCTTCACAGCAGGCCAGGCGCCTGACAGTAGCTGCTGCCACACACGTAGTAAGTCATGCACCACTGCAGAGGACTTTGCAACCTACGGATGGTCTTCACAGCAGGCCAGGCGCCTGACAGTAGCTGCTGCCACACACGTAGTAAGTCATGCACCACTGCAGAGGACTTTGTAAGCTACGGATGGCTTTTACAGCAGGTCAGGGACCGCACATGCGGGTGGTCATGCAACGCAGCGGAGACACTCACGCAAGTACTGCTACGCAGCAGAGCTGGGAACTGAGCAGCATCCATACAGGTAACAGACAGTATCCCAGCTGGTTAGGGGGAAAGGAGCAAAAGGGTTAAAGCAGAGACATGCAGAGTAACGCTGGAAAACAAAGTACAGACAATACCAGCGTTACACTATCAGTGTCCGTCCCCTGTGTAACCCCAAATTAAATAACTTATACATTCATATAGAAGACTTAGTCTCTATAAAAAAGCATGTAGTATAGATTTTCCTAATTTAATTTTATATATAAACAAAAAAAAAAAGTTTTATTACATATGTAAATGAGGGCTCCTTTGGCATTGCCAAGAACTCAATTCACCATTCCGCTTCCTCAATTAGCAAGCAACCTCTCGACTGCCCCTTAGCTTTAACTGACAGTGCTTGCTTGCCCAGAATGAGTGTTGCATGAATAGAATCCTCAGCCCTCCGTATTCTCACTGACACTGCAGGAGCCGAGCGCAAACACACTGTCAGAGTGACCTGTCTGCATTGACCACCCATTACTTTGTGATTCTGTGTGCAGCAAGTGGCCGCTGCAGACAGGAGAGGTCGGAAGAGTGTGCCAGCACTAATACTGTATGCACTTTCAGTGTCAGTGCAGGCAAGCTCATATCCCTATCTCCTGTCTGCAGTATACAGAAACACACAGCAGTGGGCAGCAGAGACAGGAATGATAGACACAGATTGTCAGTACGATGAGGCTCTCATCCACCTCTCCTGCATCAGTTGCAGGCTAATATGTGTGCCGGAGTACTGCAGACAGGAGAGAGGGATGATTGCGAACCCGCTCTGACCCTGTGTGTGTGCCCTACATGTGCTGGGCTCCTGCACTGTTATTGTGGATGGCTTGATGAAGCTGCTAGAGAGAATGCCAAGTGTGTGTAAAGCCGTCATCAGAGTAAGGCCGGGATCACACTTGCGAGAAACTTGCACAATTCTCGTGCGAGTCTCTCGCATCAACACCCGGCGCTGCCGCCGACACTCAGACCGGAGCGTGCGGCTACATGTATTTCTACGCAGCTGCATGCTCCGGTCCGAGTGCCGGCGGCAGTGCCGGGTGTTGATGCGAGAGACTCGCACAAGAATCGTGCGAGTTTCTCTCAAGTGTGATCCCGGCCTAAAAGAGGGTTACTTTGAAGAATGCAAGCTTTAACACATTCTATTTTTTTACACATTTCTTTACTCCTCTCTATTTGTGTTCTTTCATGGTTTTGCTGCCTTCAGTCTGAGTGTACAATGTGCACATTCCAATAAGAAGAAGGAAATCCTTTGCATGATCAGGTTTGTCCAAACTTCTGACTAATACTGTAGGCGCCTCAAAAGAATCACCGCAAGTACAACCTGGAAAGTATCACAATATATCAAATAGATGAAAAATTGAAATTCAAAACATGTTGATGGTAGCCAGAATAAGACAGTATAATAAGAATAGACAGCATGTTGTGTAGGGTAAACATAATAAAAGGTTTATTTGTTATACAATTCCCCCAAAAAGTTGGGATGCTTTGTAAAATGTAAAGAAAACAAGAATGTAATGATTTGGAAATCTCTTACAGCCATATTTTATTCAGAACATAAAACAAATATCAGAAAGTGAAAATAAAAATAATAAAAAGTATAATCATCTATGGATCCCCAGTAGTGATGAGCGAACGTGCTGGGATAAGGCGTTATCTGAACATGCTCGGGTGCTAACCGAGTGTCTTCAGCGTGCTCGAAAAATATGTCCAAGGCCCCACAGTTGCATGTCTCGCGGTTGTTAGACATCTGTGATGAGAACAGGACATCACTGGCAGACCAGCCAATTCTGGTGTTTTATTTGCGGATGTGAATTGAGCTACACTGTGTAAAGGTCCCACAACAGGATGTTGGGCCCTCATTCCACCCTCATGGAGTCTATTTCTGACATATTGGTCAGAAACATACACGGACTGGCCCATAGGGGAATCCACCGGTGGACCCTTGTGCAGACACGGGCCCCCAACCCCACAGTATGGGCAGCACTTCATAATTCACTTGATTCACTGTACAGAAAAAAGCAGCATCTCAGAATTCATTAACTAAACTACCCAGTTTATTATTATATAGAGATGTAGGTAAATTTGTGAACAAGGGTAGTGTAATATTTGCATGCAGGTGAAAAGTGGTTCCCCCAAAGTCAATGTTACTGGTGGGCACTTGGCACTCCAGTCCGACACTGGTCAGAAACATGCACACTACAAGTTTGCTGGAGGTCTGTTGTGAATATGCTGGAGGCTGCTTCTGAGCTGGGGCTCCCTCCGGTGGTTGCTGAGGGTAATGAATTGATTAATGAATGGCCTTCAGCTGGCGCTGAATGGTAGGATATAAGTGGCCTGAGCTCCCAGCAGCCTTGCCGGTTATCAATCGTTCTTCTGGTCTTGTTGAAGCACTGCTAATTTCCTGCTCTCCTTCAGATAAGTGTTTGCTGTTTTTTTTTTCTCTGTTTGATTTTCTCTGCTGGTTTGCTGCCTGCAGTGGACTGCAGCCTGTCCCCTTTTGGGGGTCTGGCGCTGCAATTGTGCTCCGTTTGTGTCTGTACTTTTGCTTTGCTCTTTTGTTACTTTTAATTTGCTGAATAGCGTTTTGTTACACCAGAGATCTGATTTAGGTGGAAGAGGTCGTGTGATCTCAGGTTTTTTTGCAATCAGAAGTGTTGGTATTTTTGTTAGGGTTTTTGTTGGATTGCAGTCAGAATTCTTTCCTGTACTTTTCTGTCTAGACAGATTGGGCCCCAGCTTTTGCTCATTCTATTTTCTGTCTGTGTCCGTGCTTTCTTCTTGTCTAACCGCCATTACATGTTTGGGGGCTTCCTATTTTCTTTGGGGATCTGCTCCGGGGCATATAGCTTTCATCTTTCTGCCTTTAGGTGTAGTTATCTCTCAGGCAGTGACGAGGCATCTAGGATCAACGTAGGAACGCTCCACGGCTACCTCTAGTTATGTGGTTAGTTCAGGTTACTGCAATCCAATAGGTTCCAGCCTCTCTGGTGTATTTCCGCTTTTGCTATTTTTTGCCATTTCTCCTCAGTTACCGAAACATAACAGTATAACCGGCCAAACTGAAAATTATATGGTACTCCACAAAAGGAAAAAATAGTAATAAAGGAAAAAGAAAAAAGGGAGTTGTCAGAAATTTTTTTTTTTTGTTGCATTTTTTTCCTCTTTTTCTCTGAGTGCTGAGGATGATTTTTTTTTTCTCTCAATGGAGTTTGCACAGTTGTCTGGCCGTGTGGATCAGCTTGCCACTGAGGTTCGGAGTATTGCTACCTATCTTGCTGGGTTGCCAGTTGTGGAACCTAGGATCCCCATGCCAGATTTGTTTTTGGGGGATCGATCTAAATTTCTGAATTTCAAAAATAACTGTAAGTTGTTTTTTGCCTTAAGGCCTAAGTCCTCAGGGAACGCGGCACAGCAGGTTCAAATTGTCATCTCCCTGCTGCGCGGCGACCCTCAGGATTGGGCTTTTTCCCTGACACCTGGGGATCCTGTTTTGAATGATATTGATGTATTTTTTCAGGCTCTGGGGTTATTGTACGATGAACCTAATGTCACTGATCAAGCTGAAAAGACCTTGTTGGCATTAAATCAGGGTCTTGAAGACGCTGAGTTGTACTGTCAGAAAATTCAAAAGTGGGCAGTCCTGACCAAATGGAATGATCATGCTTTGGCAGCCCTTTTTTGAAAGGGTCTGTCAGAAAAAGTAAAGGACGTTATGGTGGGATTCCCTGTTCCCTCTGGTCTCAATGATTCTATGTCTTTGGCTATTCAAATTGACAGATGTTTGCGTGAGCGCAGAGGTATGCGTGAGATAGTGTTGCCTTGTGAGCCCGCTCCTGAGCCCATGCAGTGTGATGGAGTGACTTCTGGGACTCAGCGTCATGAGTTTCGTAAGCGCAATGGGTTATGTTTCTACTGTGGTGACGCTTCCCATGCTATCTCTGTCTGACCTAAGCGGGGAAGACGTTTTGCATGCTCAGTTGTCTTGGGTAGTGTTCAAACTAAATTTCTGTTGACTGTTACCCTGATTTGCTCCCTGTCCACATTTTCTGCTCAAGCTTTTGTTGATTCAGGAGCAGCTATTAACCTGATGGATTTTGACTTTGCCAAACGTTGTGGGTTTCCCATGATACCCCTGCGGAAGTCTATTCCCCTACTGAGCATTGATTCTACCCCTTTGGCGGAGAATAAACCCCAGTTTTCTACTCAGGTGATAATGAGGGTTGAACCAGATCATCAGGAGAGTTGCAAATTTCTGGTGCGGCATAATCTGCATGACATTATTGTACTAGGTTTCCCTTGGTTACAGTCTCATAATCCTGTTTTGGATTGGAAATCTGTGTCTGTGACCAGTTGGGGCTGCCAATGTGTTAATACTGACACTCCTGTTTTTTTCTGCCTCTCCCCAGTCTCAGGATGTCCCTGACTTTTTGACTGATTTTTCTGATGTGTTTAGTGAAAGTAAATCTGCATCCTTGCCCCCTCACTGGAGCTACGATTGCGCTATTGAATTAGTGCCTGGTGGTAAATTTCCTAAAGGTCACCTTTTTAATTTATCTGTACCTGAACATGATGCTATGCGATCTTATATCAAGGAGTCATTGGAGAAGGGTCATATCAGACCAAGCTTGACCTCAGGGGGGCGTATAACCTTATTCGCATTACACACGGGGATGAATGGAAGACGGCGTTTAATACCCCAGAGGGGCATTTTGAGTACCTAGTAATGCCCTTTGGGCTCACTAATGCTCCTTCCGTCTTCCAATCCTTCATGAATGATATTTTCAGGGATTTTGTGGATAAATTTCTGATTGTTTATTTGGATGATATCTTGATTTTTTCCAATGACTGGGACTCTCATTTGAAACATGTTCGGACTGTGTTCCAGATTTTGAGAGAGAATGCACTGTATGTGAAGGGATCAAAGTGTCTTTTTGGCGTACAGAAGATCTCATTTCTGGGATTCATTTTGTCTCCGTCTGTTATTGAAATGGACCCGGTCAAGGTTCAGGCCATCTGTGATTGGGTTCAACCTACTTTATTGAAGGCTCTTCAGAGATTTTTGGGTTTTTTCCAATTTTTATCGTAAATTTATTGGTAATTTCTCTGGTATTGTTAAACCATTGACTGATCTGACCAAAAAGGGTTCCGTTGTGGTGAATTGGCCTCCTGAGGCAGTTTCTGCATTTCAGGAACTTAAGCAGAGATTCATTTCTGCTCCTGTTCTACGGCAGCCTGATGTTTCTCTGCCATTTCAGGTGGAGGTTGATGCCTCTGAGATTGGGGCAGGTGCCGTTTTGTCCCAAAGGGATCCAGAGACCTCTAAGAGTAACCCTTGTGCCTTTTTCTCTCGAAAATTTTCTCCAACTGAACGTAATTATGACGTGGGTAATCGGGAGTTATTGGCCATGAAGTGGGCCTTTGAAGAGTGGAGACATTGGCTGGAAGGAGCCAAACATCAGGTGGTGGTCCTCACGGACCATAAGAACCTGGTTTATCTCGAATCAGCGAAGAGACTTACATAGTTATTATTATTAAGGTTGAAGGAAGACTTTAAGTCCATCTAGTTCAACCCATATCCTATCCTAACCTGACTTAATCCTAGACAGGCCAGGTGGGCCTTGTTTTTCACACGTTTTAATTTTGTGGTTTCTTTTCTTCCTGGCACTAAGAATGTCAAGGCGGATGCCCTGTCGAGGAGTTTCTTTGCAGATTCTCCTGAGTTATCTGATCCTGCTGTTATTTTGAAAGAGTGTGTGGTTCTTTCCGCCATTTCGCCCAATTTAAGACTGGTTCTGGAAGGGTGTCAGGAGGATAAACCTGAGCGCTGCCCTGTTGGGAAGTTGTTTGTTCCAGACCAGTGGAAAAAGAGTGTGATGTCTGAGATTCATTGTTCCGCGTTGGCTGGTCATCGCGGGATTTTTGGTACCAGAGACTTGGTGAGTCGCTCCTTTTGGTGGCCTACTTTGTCTCGTGACGTCAGGGACTTTGTGCAGTCCTGTGGGACTTGCTCTCATTCCAAGCCTTGCTCTTGTTCTAGTGGTTTGTTAATGCCATTACCTGTACCCAAGAGGCCATCGACCCATATTTCTATGGATTTTATTTCTGACCTTCCTGTCTCTCAGAGAATGACCGTTATCTGGGTAATCTGTGATAGGTTTTCCAAGATGATACATCTTGTGCCATTGCCTAAGTTGCCTTCCTCCTCCGAGTTGGTGCCTTTGTTCTTTCAGCATGTGGTTCGGTTGCATGGCATTCCAGAGAACATTGTGTCTGACAGAGGAGTCCAGTTTGTTTCCAGATTTTGGAGGACATTTTGTTCTAAACTTGATGTTCAGTTGTCTTTCTCCTCTGCATTTCACCCTCAGACCAATGGACAAACCAAGAGAACAAACCAGACCTTGGAGACTTATTTGAGATGTTTTGTGTCTGCTGATCAAGATGACTGGGTCTCTTTTTTGCCTTTGGCTCAGTTTGCTCTTAATAATAGAGCTAGCTCTGCCACCTTGATGTCTCCATTTTTCTGCAATTGCGGGTTTCACCCTCGATTTTCTTCAGGACAGGCGGAGGCTTCTGTCTGTCCGGGGGTTGACTCTATTGTGCAGCGTATGCAGCAGATTTGGGACCAGGTAGTGAAGAGGTTGTCCCTCTCTCAGGAGAAGGCCCAGCGGTTTGCCAACCGGCATAGGACTGATGGTCCTCGTTTTAAAGTGGGGGACTTGGTTTGGTTGTCCTCAAGGAATATCCCTATGAAGGTTGCATCTCCTAAATTTAAGCCAAGGTTCATTGGACCTTATAAGATCATGGAAATTATTAATCCGGTTTCCTTCCGTTTGCTTCTTCTAGGGACATTTAAGATCCATAACTCGTTCCACAAATCCTTATTGAAGAGGTTGGTCGAACCAGTGGTTCCTATGGCTGCACCTCCTGACCCTGTTTTGGTTGAGGGAAATTTGGAGTATGTGGTTGAGAAGATATTGGATTCTCGTTTTGCTAGACGGAAACTCCAGTATTTGGTTAAGTGGAGAGGTTATGGTCAGGAGGACAATTCTTGGGTGTTTGCTTCGGACATTCATGCTGGGAGACTTATCCATGCCTATCATCGAGCCCATCCTGATCGGCCTGGTTGCGCAGGTGAGGGTTCGGTGAATCCTCCTCAAGGGGGGGGTACTGTTGTGAATATGCTGGAGGCTGCATCTGAGCTGGGGCTCCCTCTGGTGGTTGCTGAGGGTAATGAACTTATTAATGAATGGCCTTCAGCTGGCGCTGAATGGTAGGATATAAGTGGCCTGAGTTCCCAGCAGCCTTGCCGGTTATCAATTGTTCTTCTGGTCTTGCGTGAAGCACTGCTAGTTTCCTGCTCTCCTTCAGATAAGTGTTTGCTGTTTTTTTTTTCTCTGATTGATTTTCTCTGCTGGTTTGCTGCCTGCAGTGGACTGCAGCATGTCCCCTTTTGGGGGTCTGGCGCTGCAATTGTGCTCCGTTTGAGTCTGTACTTTTGCTTTGCTCTTTTGTTACTTTTAATTTGCTGAATAGCGTTTTGTTACACCAGAGATCTGATTTAGGTGGAAGAGGTCGTGTGATCTCAGGTTTTTTTGCAATCAGAAGTGTTGGTATTTTTCTTAGGATTTTTGTTGGATTGCAGTCAGAATTCTTTCCTGTACTTTTCTGTCTAGACAGATTGGGCCCCAGCGTTTGCTCATTCTATTTTCTGTCTGTGTCCGTGCTTTCTTCTTGTCTAACCGCCATTACATGTTTGGGGGCTTCCTATTTTCTTTGGGGATCTGCTCCAGGGCAGATAGCTTTCATCTTTCTGCCTTTAGGTGTAGTTATCTCTCAGGCTGTGACGAGGCGTCTAGGATCAATGTAGGAACGCTCCACGGCTACCTCTAGTTGTGTGGTTAGTTCAGGTTACTGCAATCCAATAGGTTACAGCCTCTCTGGTGTATTTCCGCTTTTGCTATTTTTTGCCATTTCTTCTCAGTTACCGAAACATAACAGAGGTCATTTTGTAGGGATTTTGCAGGGCTCCTCCTGTTTTGCATCGTATAGAAGGAGGTACCGGTTCCTCTCCTGGTTTGATGTCCTTCTGTGGCACTGTCTGGCTTCCCTCAAGTAATGGCCTGTGTCTTGGTTTCTGGTTCATGCTCTTGTTTCTGTGAGACACAGCAAACCTGTTACCTGTCCCAGCTGAGGTGCCGACCATTTTTCCTTCCCATATGGCAAGCTCCCTTTGTACTAGTCCATGCTGGGTTGCTCTGGTAGCATGGCAAACATTTTTAACATCACCCAAGGCTTTTTAAGACCAACTCAGACAGACATGTGATTTCTGAGTTTAAGAGTTACTTCATCTTCCTCTTAGCCTACACTCCAGCCATGTGCCTGATTATCTCCTGCTACTCCTGACTTCCATTCAACTACCAGCATTTATCTTAGAATCATAGAATCATAGAATGGTAGAGTTGGAAGGGACCTCCTGGGTCATCTGGTCCAACCCCCTGCTCAAAGCAGGATTCTCTAAATCATCCCAGACAGATGTCTATCCAGCCTCTGTTTGAAGACTTCCATTGAAGGAGAACTCACCACCTCTTGTGGCAGCCTGTTCCACTCATTAATCACCCTAACTGTCAAAAAGTTTTTTCTAATATCTAATCTGTGTCTCCTCCCATTCAGTTTCATCCCATTGCTTCTAGTCTTTCCTTGCGCAAATGAGAATAAAGATGATCCTTCTACAATGTGACAGCCCTTGAGATATTTGTAGACAGCTATTAAGTCTCCTCTCAGTCTTCTTTTTTGCAAGCTAAACATTCCCAAATCCTGCAACCGTTCCTCATAGGACATGGTTTGCAGACCGGTCACCATTCTGGTGGCTCTTCTCTGAACTTGCTCCAGTTTGTTGATGTCTTTTTTAAAATGTGGTGCCCAAAACTGGACACAGTATTCCAGATGAGGTCTGACCAAAGAGGAGTAGAGGGCAATAATGACCTCACGTGATCTAGACTGTATGCTTCTGTTGATACATCCTAGAATTGCATTTGCCTTTTTTGCTGCTGCATCACACTGTTGACTCATGTTAAGTCTGTGATCAATTAGTATACCCAAGTCTTTTTCACATGTGCTGTTACTTAGCCCTATTCCTCCCATTTTGTATATGCTTTTTTCATTTTTATTGCCCAGATGTAGTACTTTGCATTTTTCCCTGTTAAAATCCATTCTGTTAGTTGCTGCCCACTGCTCCAGTTTATGTATATCTTTTTGAATCCTCTCTCTCTCTTCTCTAGTATTAGCTACCCCTCCTAGCTTTGTGTCATCAGCAAATTTGATCAGTTTACCCTCAATTCCTTCATCTAAATCATTGATAAAGATGTTGAACAATACAGGGCCCAAAACAGAGCCTTGTGGTACCCCACTTGAGACATTCTTCCAACTGGATGTGCAGCCATTTACAACCACTCTTTGGGTCCGATCACTAAGCCAGTTATGAATCCACCTAACAGTTGCCTTGTCCATTCCATACTTAGTCATTTTTTCAATAAGGATTGTGTGAGATACTTTGTCAAATGCTTTGCTGAAGTCAAGATATACTATATCTACAGCATTTCCCTGATCCACCCAGTCAGTGATTCTGTCATAGAAGGAAATTAAGTTAGTCTGACATGACTTATTAGTTACAAACCCATGCTGACTCTGTTTAATCACTTCATTCTTATCCAGGTACTTGCATACATGTTCTTTAATAATTTGTTCAAAGATCTTTCCTGGTATAGAAGTCAGACTCACCGGCCTGTAGTTCCCTGGGTCCACCTTCTTCCCCTTTTTGAAGATAGGAACAACATTTGCTCTTCTCCAGTCTTCTGGGACTTCTCCTGTTCTCCAAGAATTTTCAAAGATTATGGACAGTGGTTCAAGAATTTCTTCTGCTATCTCCTTCAGTACCCTGGGGTGTAATTCATCTGGACCTGGAGACTTGAATTCATTTAGGTTAGCTAAGTGTTTCCTCACTGTCTTTCTGTTTATAGATATCCTGGATTCTTCTATTCCTTTAATAGGACAGTGAAGATCAGTTGATGTTACATTTCCTTTCTGAGAGAAAACAGATGCAAAATAGGAATTTAAAAGTTCAGCCTTCTCAACATCCTGACTTACCATTTCATCATTTTCATCCTGTAAAAATCCTTTAGCATCTTTGACTTTTCTTTTACTTTTGACGTATCCCCAAAATCCTTTTTTGTTGCTTTTGACGTCACTTGCAAGCCTTAATTCATTGTCAGCTTTAGATAATCTGATTTGTGTCCTGCAGGTTCTGCAGACGGCATTATATTCTTCTTTAGATATGCCTCCCTCTTTCCATTTGATAAACATTTCTTTCTTCCTTTTTAGCATGTGTTTAAGTTCTGTGTTCATCCATCCTGGTTTCCTTAAATGCTTCCCATTCTTCCCTCTTTTCGGAATTGTTAACGATTGTGCTTTGAGAATCTCATTTTTCAAGATTTTCCATCCTTCCTGGACATTTTTGTCCTTAAGGATATCCAGCCATTGGATCCCTCCAATTCTCTTTCTGAGTTCCTTAAAATCTGCCTTTCTGAAATCTAACCTTGACGTCTGAGTCTTCACAGGTCTTCCTCCTCTTGTTATCCAAAATTCTAAAATAGCATGGTCACTACCTCCTAGGGTCCCAGCCACTCTTACCTCCTCCACCATTTCCTCCCTGTTTATGAGGATTAGATCCAAGGTAGCAGATCCCCTTGTTTTCTCCATTACCTTTTGGAAGATAAAGTTGTCAGCAAGAGAGGATAAGAATTTCCTGGACCTGTTAGTTTTGCCTGAGAGAGATTCCCAACAAATGTCTGGATAGTTGAAATCTCCCATGACCACTATGTCATATTTTTTGGAGAACTTGGCCATTTGATGCATAAAGAGTTCATCCATATCTTCAGCTTGCACAGGCGGCCTGTAGTAAATGCCTACAATGGTGTCCTTTCCATTGTTCTGTCCTTGTATTCTTACCCAAACAGTTTCCACAGAACTCCCAGTCTCTGAAGCTTCAATCTCTGTGCAGATATACGCTTTTCTAACATACAATGCAACACCTCCTCCTCGTTTATCAAGTCTGTTTCTTGCAAATAAGTTGTAACCTTCTAGCCTTGTATTCCAATCATGTGTATCGTCCCACCAAGTCTCAGTGATTCCAATGACATCATATTTCTTCTCCTGCGTTAGTAGCTCCAGTTCTCCTTGTTTGTTGCCCATGCTTTGTGCATTCGTATAGAAACACTTTAGTTTGTGATTGGTTTCTCTTTCTTCAATATTTTTATTATGTAGATTTTTTTGTCTTTGTCCTTCCCCTTCACTTCTAATAGCAGAGTTCTCAATAGCATTTGTCAGGTGTATGGCTTTTGCTGGCGTTTTGCTTCCCTTCCCACATTGTTCTAGTTTAAAGCTCTCCTGATGAGTGTAGCAAGGCGACTTCCAAATACATGTTTTCCAGTCTTCGTAAGGTGCACCCCATCTCTAGCAAGTAGTCCATCGTACAGGTAATTCACTCCGTGATCCAGAAATCCAAATCCTTGCTGACGGCACCATCGACGTAGCCAGTTGTTCACCTGCAGAATCTTATTCCACCTCCTTGTTCCATGGCCATCCACTGGAAGGATGGAGGAGAAGACCACCTGCGCTCCCAGTTCTTTCACTTTCTTACCTAAGTTTTCAAAGTCACTGCAGATGGTTTCCAGGTCACTTCTTGTGGTGTCATTTATCCCCACATGTATTAGCAGGAATGGGTAGTCATCTTTAGGTCTGAAGAGTTCTGATATCCTGTCAGACACATCTTTAATTTTTGCACCTGGAAGACAGCACATTTCTCTTGAGGTTATATCTGGTCTGCAGATAGCAGCCTCTGTTCCTCTCAACAGGGAATCCCCCATGACAACAACTCTCCGTTTCTTCTTCACAACATTTTTCTTTCTCCATTCAGGAGGACTCTGAGGGCGTACAAGGTTACTCTTTGTGGGCAAAGTCTTATCCTGATGTATTTCTTCATCGTTCTCCTGTGTAAGAGCCTGGTACTGGTTTCTGAGCAGAATTGGTGCTGACTGCCTCCTGATCCTCCTGCTTCTCTGGGTCACATGCTTCCATTCCTCTGTTTCTTCAGTTGCACTTCGAATTTCTTCTCTTTCTGTACCATGAAGAGATAATTCTGCTCTGTCTAAGAACTCTTCACCTTCCTTAATGGTCTTCAATGTAGATAACCTCTCTTCCAGATTTTGCAACTTTTCCTCCAACAGGGACACAAGCTTGCATTTGTGGCATGTGAAATTTGGCTTTTCCACTGGTAAGTCTATGAACATGTAGCAAGAAATGCAGCTCACCACATGGCTCCTGGCCTCTTCCATGTTCTTATTGTTCAAGAGATAATCAAGCGGTGAAATATAAGCCAAAACTCGCGCTCCGCTCCTCGGGACTCCTCCCCTGGTTTACTGATGTCCTCCTTTCAGCTGCAACAGCCAAAATCCAGTGTTCCTTGAGCTCGCGGAGACTCTTCACTTATCCCAGAAGGCACTGGGAATATGCAAATTATCTCCTCGGGACTCCTCCCCTGGTCTTGTAGTTCAGTCCTCTGAAAGCTGGTGCATTGCAATTTTGGTGTTTCAGGTACCTGAGACTGGTGTCATCTTAGCTAATATTGGTGCTGTTAACACCATCATTTCTACTATTCTTGTGTGTAATCTCATCACTGCAAGCAGTAACCAGTTTGCCTACTCGTCACTGCTGTCCTGCTGTTACCTATCTGTCTGCTGCAAGTGTAGAGCCCAGCTGTGCCTAGATTCTTACTTCCCAGAGGGATGCACCGAAGGTAATGACCACTAGAGGACCCAATATGCATGCACACATCTTCACCAATCCCTAAAGCCACCAGAGGGAGCATTTTGTAGTGTATATAAGGATGGTGAAGCCACAGAGATTAGATTAGTTCTCTCAGAGAGGAGAGAGGAGAGATTAGTCTGATTTTAGTTCTCTTGGAGAGAAGAGAGAGAGAACAGCTGTTGTTGAAAGAACCTGAAATCTGCAGCTCCAAGCTTAGTTCAAACATGTGGAGGCTAGTACAAGTGGAAAGGAAGCCACTCCAGCCTAGTCAGAACTGAGTCAACCGAGTGCAGTTAAGTGAGCAAGCGTGCCGACGCTTTGAGAGCGGTGAAGAGAAGAAGCAGTCTACCATCTGCTAGCGTGTGATAGTGTGAGGGTCGAGTAGGACGAAAGGCGAGTGGATAAGAAGAGAGTGACAGAGGTGGAAATAGCATTGATAGCTTACCTCTACTCTGATTAACCGGACACCGGGTCCGAGCTTGCTGGATCCTTCACGACTAGCAGGAGATACCGGAGATCCTGCGGGACTACAAGTCGCAGGAGCCCATAGGTGTTGATACGTGGCTGGGTTAGGAAGACAGGAGTCTGGCAGGATCCGCCATAAGAGACTGTGCTCTTCCAATAGAAGGCCCTACACAAAGTCAGCCGGGTGTAAAGTTGAAGACAGAGTTAGGCCTCGTTTCATACAGGTCAGAGACTCACATTACAGGAGTAAGGAGGCCCTACACCTACTCAGTGGGAAGAACTGGACGTGCATGCTTCACCCTGCTAGTACCCCGGGATGTGCCTACAATTCCATCAGTAAAGGTACAGAAAGAGACTTTCGTGTGTGTGTTCACATTATTACTCCTACGGCCGAACTCCCTTCCTTCATCCTGCACCACTACACAGCTTAACTACCCTGAAGGTCCCCAGCCTTACCTGTGGAAGGCTTAACACCTTGCTGCCTAATACTGACCCTTCAGTGGACCTATACAGCAGCGCTGGTCACCCTGACCAGGAACCACAGGTGGCGTCACGAACATTCTACAAACACTTTAATCCCCTGTAAATATCCCCCTTTTCAGTGAGCGCCCAGGGCCACGGACCGAGCTGTGTCGCCGTGACATCCCTCATAGAAGTTAATAGGCTCGGTGCCGGGTACCCCACGGCCCTGGCGTGCGACTCACAAGCATACAACTTTGCTTAAACCCATCTGCCTGCTGTTAGCATATGACTCTATGACTCTTCCATTAAAGGGAATCTGTCACCAGGTATTTGCTATGTAATCTGAGTGCAGCATGATGTTTGGGCTGAGACTGATTCCAGTGATGTAATAAACAAAAAAAGTTGCACTCTGTAGAGCTAAAGCACGTCAATGTGAAATATAGGAAATATGAATAGCAATACTGCTTCTAGATACTAAGAAAAAATGAGACGCTTAGCACATAATTTGGCCAATTCATGCATGCCCATCAACCATGACAAGGTGGTCTCAAAACTGATGGGTCCTAATGTGTCTAATGTGAATGCCTCTCTAAGGCTAGTTTCACTTTTGCAGTTGAGTCCGCAGCGAATTGTCCGCAACCGCATGCAAAAACATGCGTTTGTGGTTGCGGACGATAGGCAAGTGCAATTGCAACAAGATGCGTTCGCATACCGCGAAAAGATGCAACCATATGCAAACGCACCCGAACGCATACAAACGCATGTCCCGGTGTACCCCATGTTAAAGATTGGTACGCAGGACGGTACGGATGTATGCGCATCAAACGCAGCAGACTAAACCGCGAATGTGAAACCGGCCTAAGACTGAAGTCTAAATTCCTGGGTAGATGTGAATACCTCTCTTCCAAGTCTGATTTTACGGGTAGGTAGGACCCTGCTGCAATTAAAATCCACCACATGCTGAAGGGCAGAGTGCTCAGTCAGAGAGCTAATATACAATGACAAAAAGACTGGCACTTCCAAGCTAATGTGAACAGGTGCCAACTAGGAGCAGCCACATCCATATAATGGAGATTCCAGTGATGTGTCACTTGCTGGTCAGTACGCTGTCATTTTGATACAATCACTGTTTTGGCTGCTGCAGGTCTAGCACTGCTCAGAATGCTGCACTTTATATAACCCCGCCCACACCACTGATTGGCAGTTTTATGTGTACACTGTACATTAAAAGCTATTAATCAATGCTGGGGGTGGAGCTACACAGAGCAGTTTACTAGGAGGCACTAGATGCCTAGTCCTGTAGTGATAATCTCCGGCTGATAAAACACTAATTTTATTGAAACATCCTACTAAGTGACACATTGCTGGAATCAGGGTCAGCCTTTAGATCATCCAACTTTCAGATTACATAGCAAAAACCTGCTGACAGATTCCCTTTAACCATCTGCTAGTCAGTCCTGGATTGTCTAGATTATATTGTATACACTGTTCTAGTGTGTATCCTCAAATCACATGTTACGTATCTGCAACTCAGGAAGGGAAGAAGCTGACCCTGCACTAGGACTAGACTGAATCCCTACGATGTGGCGGGCGACCAATAACTTGTGAATAGACCCACCGACGTTTCCTAGTCTAGACTCGAGTGAAGACCTGAAGGTGGGGGAAGGGTATCCCTGAAAGATCTAAGGACTGGGAACAAAAACAGGTAACCTCCTAGCAGGGAAATAGAGGAAGCAGCAGAAATGAAAGGAAAAACAAAAGACTAAGCAAGCAGAACTAGAGTTCCCAGAACTGCACAAAGTTAAACACAAAATGCAATCAAAGCACCTACCCAGAACTCTAGCGGATTAACACTGATGTCCAGCAAGGACTTGGAGGCAGGTGCAAGGTAATAAAGGGTGATACAATCACCTGACCAACGACAAGCACAGCACCAGGGGAAAAAGACCAGCAGCCAGAAAACCACAACAAGATGGCGGATGGTCAAAACTAAATAGATTCTAACAGTACCTCCCCTTTTACGAGGATCCTCCGGATCCTCTTGGCCGAGCCTTATTCGGAAATCTCCTGTGAAAAGCCTTAATCAGCCTTGTGGCCGAGACGTCCTCAGCTTTCACCCAGGAATTATCCTCGGGACCAAAACCCTTCCAGAACACGAGATACTGCAACCTTCCTGTAAGGTTCTGTGTATCTGTTTCTGAAACTCAGTTTGTTCGTCGGCCATTTTGCTTTCTGTTTTGCTGCAGCTATCTTGCCCTCAGTCAAAATGGAGTTTTCCAGCTTGCATGTTCCCGCCCTGATTTCTCTCCGTTTGCTTCTTAAACAGCCACAGCTGAGCAATCAGTGCTTCAGAATCTAGCCTGCAGTGAACCTGTGTTCTGACTCCTGAAGCCTTGGACCTTGTACTCCAGCCATTCCTACTGAGGAACTCTGAAGCACTTGTGGACTCTGAACTCTGCTCTTGAGAGCCTCACGTTTGCATGGACTTGCGGTAACAGAGAAGAAGATCTGAATCTGTTGTGGAGAGTTATTGCTGAGCTTAGATTACTCTGGCCTGCTGTGTCTCCTGCTTCTGTGTTTGCAACCTGTGTGTTTATTTTTGCCAATTTGTATGAAGCAATACAAGACTTTCTTTATCAACCTGTGTCTCAAGTATTTTCATCGCACCCAAGCACAAGACGCTATATGAACTGTACCACATACATTACAAGATTCTGAAGCCAAACGTTAGTGTCTGCTGGGTCTGGAAAGGCTTGTCTGCTGTACTGTGGATATCGGATGTCCGGTTGTACTTTCTGTGATGACAGTGGTTGTGACTTCTCACAACCATTCCAGGTGAGCAATTCCCTTAAGTTTTTTTTTTCTGCAGTGTTATCACAGGTAAACACTATTGTTTTGTTTTTTTTTCTCTTCTCTTTTTGTCTGCTGAAACTCTGGATATCAGATGTCTGGTTGAAAGCTTTCTGTGATGATAGTGGTTGTGACTTCTCACAACCATTCCAGGTGAGCAGTTCCCTTAAAGTTTTTTCTTTCTTCAGTGTTGCCACAGGTGAACACTATTGTTTTTTTTTCTCTCCTCTTCTTCCAGTATCCTGTCTTAAAAGATCTGGAAAATGGAGGCCCGCATAAAGGAACTTTGCGGAGTGACTGATAATATCCTTGCAGATTTGCAGAATATAAAGACCCGTTTTACAAATCTTCAGGACCTAAATAATCACAATTTGCAAGTGGTTGGACAGACTACCCAGGATTTGCGAGCCAGGATTGAGGTTCTGGAGGGGCGAGTCCAGGCTCCTGCCGTGGCCCCGAGTTCTGGGATTCCCAAGTAGCCCCTTTTCGTTTTGGTGGTGAACGTGAAAAATTCAGGGGATTTGTTAATCAATGCAATCTTTTTTTTTCTGCACATGCTTCACAATTTCCTACTGAACGATCTAAGGTGCTTACTATAATTATGTTGCTTACCAACAAGGCTTTGATATGGGCAAACCCTCTGATTGAGACTGAGGATGATTGTTTGAATCACCTTGATGATTTTATTTCAGCCATGGGGCAGGTGTTTGATGACCCCAATCGAGGTGCAACAGCTGAAGCAGCCATGTTAGCTTTGCGCCAAGGTAAGCACTCGGTAGCTGAATATGCCTTGGATTTCAGGAGATGGGCCCTTGATACCACCTGGGACAATTCCGCCAAAAAATCTATTTTTCGAAAGGGGTTATCCCCACTGATTAAGGATGAACTTGCTCGTGCCGACCCTCCCACTGCGTTAGGTGACTTTATTAACTACTGCATCCGTATTGATACTCGTTTAACTGAACGCAGGCAAGAGAGATGGTTCGAAAGCAATCGTACTAACCTTTTCCTACCTTCCTCTCCAGCTAAGGAACCTTTGAATAGGATTACACGGGAACCTGAACCTGAACCCATGCAGGTAGACTCTTTACTACGACGGGTTAGTGATGCACGAAGGAACATCGTTTTAAGGAGAATCTATGTTTTTATTGTGGTAAGTCAGGGCACTTTATTATTAACTGTCCCAGCCGTTCTCGCAAGACTACTGCAGCACTCATTCATTGTGAGTGTTGCGAGAAGGGATCTGTCAGGTCCGAGCCTCAGGCTCCAGAGAGAGCTGCAGCAACAGATCTTGATTTCTCGGACTTAAACTCCGTTACCTCTGAGGACGTTGACTGTGTAAATGCTGCCATCTTTCAAGTTTCCTCAGCGGTGTCCCAGCTGAGTTGTAAGAAAAACAATTCTCACTGTTTTCTTTCCATCAAACTCTGGGTTGACTCAGCCTGGGTGTCTAGCTCTGCTATGATCGACTCAGGTGCAAGTGGAAATTTTATGGATGTCTCCTTTGCTCTAAAACAGGGAATACGTTCAGTGAAGAAGGCTACTCCAGTACAGATGGAAACTGTGGATGGCTCCCTGCTGACCTCTGGACCAGTGGATCAGGAAACAGAGCCTTTAAAGGTTCTTATGGGTAAAGATCATCAAGAGAAACTGTCCTTTATGCTTATCTCTTCTCCTCACTTTCCCATTATTCTAGGGCTACCATGGCTGCAGGCTCAGAATCCTACCATTAACTGGGAGACCAAGGAATTACACTTTCCAGAGAAACAGATGAGTCCAAAAATTTCAGCTTGCTCTGTTCCTAAAGGAACCATGTCAGTCCCTGAACTACCAGCTGTATACCAGGACTATGTGGATTTATGTGACAAGAAGAACGCTGACCAGCTTCCTCCTCACCGTCCATATGATTGTCCAATTGAATTATTGCCTGGAGCAGAGATACCTTTTGGTAAGATCTACCCCCTGGCGGGGCCCGAGCTGAAGGCTTTAAAAGAGTACATAGACGAAAATCTAGCCAAGGGCTTCATACGCCCCTCTTCATCTCCTGCAGGGGCACCCATATTCTTTGTAAAGAAGAAAGATGGATCCCTGAGACCATGCGTAGACTATAGGGAACTCAATAAGGTTACTATTAGAAACCGTTATCCATTGCCTTTAATCCCTGAGTTATTGGAGAGAGTGCGACATGCCAAAATTTTTTCTAAACTAGATCTTCGTGGGGCCTATAACTTAGTCCGTATTAGACCTGGGGAAGAATGGAAGACTGCATTCAGGTCACGCTATGGACACTTTGAATATCTGGTTATGCCTTTTGGTCTGAGTACCGCCCCAGCCACTTTCCAACACTTGGTGAATGACATCTTCAGGGATCTCCTAGATACATTCGTGGTAATTTATTTGGATGATATTTTAATTTTTTCTAACTCCACAGAGGAACATCATGGACATGTGAGAATGGTCTTGGAACGTCTAAGACAAAATCATCTTTACATCAAGCTTGAAAAGTGTGAATTCCATAAGACCGAAATTCAATTTCTGGGGTATGTACTGTCTACACAAGGAATTAGTATGGATGGAAGTAAAACCCAAGCCATCAATGATTGGCCAAGTCCTAGAAATGTGAAGGAGGTACAGCGCTTCATCGGGTTTGCAAACTTCTATAGACGTTTCATTAGAAATTTCTCTGAGGTAGTGTCACCTATCACCCAACTTACCCGGAAAGAGTCTAAGTTCTCCTGGACTCCCCAAGCCCAGGAAGCATTTTCCCGTCTAAAAGATAAATTTACCACTGCACCTATCCTAGTACATCCCAACCCAGAGCTTGCCTTCATAATAGAGGTGGATGCTTCAGACTGTGCCGTGGGAGCTATACTCTCTCAGAGAACAGGTGAGAAGAATGTCTTGCATCCCTGTGCCTTCTTTTCCCAGCAGTTGTCTTCGGCTGAGAAGAACTACGATGTGGGCAATAGAGAGTTGTTGGCCATTATTGCCGCCTTCAAAGAATGGAGACACCTTCTTCAAGGAGCTGCACAGCAAATAGTCGTTCTGACAGACCATCGTAATCTTGAGTTTATCAGGTCGGCTAAGTGCCTGACTCCTCGCCAGGCTCGCTGGAATCTTTTCTTAAACCAATTTAATTTTATTATTTCTTATAGACCAGGATCGCGCAATGGAAAGGCTGATGCACTCTCTAGGATTTACTCAGCAGAGACACGTCCAATTACTCCTCCTAAGACTATTCTTCCTGACTCTAGATTCCTAGGAGTGATTCATCATCAAGACCTAATTAAAGACATCAAGGAAGCATACCATGCGGATTCTTTTTTGGCTCAACCCCCAAGGGACGTAAGTCTTGTCTTTAAGAATGGTGTGTGGATTCTGGGACAACGTCTGTATATACCTGAAACAGTCAGATTGAGAGTATTGCAACTCATTCACGATTCCAAAATAGCCGGGCATAGAGGAATTCTAAAGACACAGGAATTTCTTTCTCGTTTCTTTTGGTGGCCCACTTGTAGGAAGGATGTTTTGGACTATGTCACTTCGTGTGAGGTTTGTGCAAGATGCAAAACACCTCGCTCTTCACCAACTGGTCTGTTACAGCCTCTTCCCACCCCGTCCCGCCCGTGGGGATCCATTTCTATGGACTTCATTGTGGAATTACCAACCTCTCAAGGGAAGAACACTATTCTAGTGGTGGTTGACCGTTTAACAAAGGCAGCTCATTTTATTCCTTGTGTCGGCTTACCCACTGCAAAACAGACATCAGATTTGATGATTAAAGATGTGTTTCGTTTACATGGAGTACCGGATGAGGTTATTTCGGATCGAGGGGTGCAATTCACTTCTAGGTTTTGGCAACATTTCTGTGCAGCATTGGACATTAAAGTAAACCTTTCTTCTGCTTTTCATCCCCAGACTAATGGACAAACCGAACGAACCAATCAAACCCTGGAGCAGTATCTCCGCTGCTTTATCTGCCACCTACAGGATGATTGGGTGGATCTACTTCCATTGGCTGAGTTCTCTTACAACAACTCTCAGAGTGCCTCCACTAAACAGTCTCCTTTTTACTCTAATCTAGGTTATCATCCTAACATTCTACCACGATTTCCCATAGAGACGCCTTTGCCAGCAGTGGCTGAAAGAGTCACGACTTTACAGAAGAATATGGATCTTCTAAAGGAGAATCTGGAATCGGCTCAGGAAAGGTACAAGAAGGCAGCAGATAAATTTCGTAAACCTGCACCAGCTTTTAAGGTAGGAGACCTGGTCTGGCTGTCAACCAGAAATCTTAAGTTAAGGATTCCATCGTCTAAGTTGGGACATAAGTACATTGGACCCTATAAAATCAGTAAGATTATAAGTGCCGTTGCTTGTCGTCTTCAATTGCCCAGAACTATGAGAATCCACCCTGTCTTTCATGTATCCCTACTAAAGGCTGCGACACCCAATACGTTTCCTGGACGTTCTTCTCCTTGCCCTGACCCAGTGCTAGTCGATGGTCAGGAAGAATTTGTGGTGGAAAGGATTTTAGATTCCAGGTTGTATAGAAATCAGTTACAATATCTGATTAAATGGCAGGGCTACCCAGTGGAGGACAATTCATGGGAGCCAGTCAATAATGTTAATGCTCCTCGCTTGCTCCGTCAGTTTCATCAGAGGTACCCACACAAGCCTGGTCTGAGGTCATCCGGAGGTTGTCCCTAAGGGGGGAGTAATGTAAGGTTCTGTGTATCTGTTTCTGAAACTCAGTTTGTTCGTCGGCCATTTTGCTTTCTGTTTTGCTGCAGCTATCTTGCCCTCAGTCAAAATGGAGTTTTCCAGCTTGCATGTTCCCGCCCTGATTCTCTCCATTTGCTTCTTAAACAGCCACAGCTGAGCAATCAGTGCTTCAGAATCTAGCCTGCAGTGAACCTGTGTTCTGACTCCTGAAGCCTTGGACCTTGTACTCCAGCCATTCCTACTGAGGAACTCTGAAGCACTTGTGGACTCTGAACTCTGCTCTTGAGAGCCTCACGTTTGCATGGACTTGCGGTAACAGAGAAGAAGATCTGAATCTGTTGTGGAGAGTTATTGCTGAGCTTAGATTACTCTGGCCTGCTGTGTCTCCTGCTTCTGTGTTTGCAACCTGTGTGTTTATTTTTGCCAATTTGTATGAAGCAATACAAGACTTTCTTTATCAACCTGTGTCTCAAGTATTTTCATCGCACCCAAGCACAAGACGCTATATGAACTGTACCACATACATTACACTTCCTCTGTGCCACCTGGAATCCAATATGCGTGATTTCTCAAACTCGCCGTCCTCATCAATTGGAGGAACAGTTGGCATCGCCTCCTTATCTGGCGTGTCAACTTTCTTCAGTAAAGATACATGAAAAAATTAATTCTCCAGGACGAGGGGATGTCTAATCTCACTGCTGCTGAGTTGACAACCTGAACCACTTTGAAGGGTCCTACAAATTTGGGCCCCAGTTTTTTAGAAGGGATCTTCAAACGCAGATTCCTAGAGGACAACCAGACCATGTCCTCAACTGCAAACAACGCCTCCCTTCTTTTCTTGTCAAAATATATTGTAAGCTTTTCAGGGGATATAGCTCTGGGATCGCCGTCCGGGTAGACGGAGTGGCACGGAAACAGTTCATTCACAGACAGCAGTTCTAGTAAAAACTGGCCGCAACCAGTTTTATTAAAGTCTACAGCAAACAGAACATAATCAAAATCAAATCATAAACATAAGACCTGGGCTTGTCCAGCCACTTACTACACTTAGATAGATTTCCCTATCTACCTGGGACCAGACTCTAACAGCCTGGGCCAAAACAACACATATGTTCAGCATTTACCAGCATGGAGTTTCACAGAGTCTCCTCCTTGTGTCTGAAGGCACCTTCAACATCCAGACTTGAGAGAGCTCCCCTCCTATTCAGCAGCTATCCGCATGGATTCTCACAGAGACTACTCCTGTGTCCGGGTACATCGAGCACCCAGACTGAGACAGCTCATATTCCTGGAGACTCCTTCTTGTGCCTGGACTCCTTGTCCAGACTAAGCGAGCTCTCTGTCTGTGTTCGCAGACACCTACTTCTGGTCTCCTAATTAACAGCTGAGTGGTTTCAGGCCTGAGCTGCAAGTGTGTACTGAATGTAAGGTGTAGTGACCTTTCTCTACCACTAGGTTTACAAAGCCATACATTTCCCTTATACCAGTCAGCAAAGTATCTAGGTGAAATGTACACCCCATTCAACACACATACTCTCACTGTCTCACAATATCTTAGACCTCCTATTCACCTCTTTCAGATTATGGCGTACACTGGTCCAAACCCTTTCTAAACTTCCAGAAAAACTCTCCTCCTCAGGCACAGCCGCCCTAATCTTTGAAAATGGACCGAAAGATGGATGTCTCCCTGTACAGCAAAAAAAGGAGAACACCCACCCGAGTCAGACGTACGATTATTAATAGCAAACTCGGCTAGTGGTAGAAATTCCGACCACATCTCCTGATGTCTGCTACAAAACATCTCAAAAACTGCTCAATGTCCTGGTTCTTCCTTTCGGTCTGTCCATTGGACTCCGGATGATAACCTGACAAAAATGAAAAATGAACCTTTAATCTGTCACAAAAAGCACGCCAGAAGCGAGCCACAAACTGTGGTCCTCTGTCGGAAACAATGTCCGTGGGAACACCATGGAGTCTAACAATCTCTTTCACAAATTCCTTAGCTAGAGTCTTGACGCAGGGTAATTTATTGAACGGGACCAGATGACACATGTTACTAAACCGGTCCACAACAACCCAGATGACAGAAAAACCCTCATAGACCGGCAGATCAGTGATAAAATCCATAGCAAGATGCGTCCATGGCGAGCAAGACATGTCCAAAGGGCACAGCAACCCTGCAGCCGGGGCTGTTATGATTTGGTAGCTGAGGAGTGCAGGTAAAAAAGGCAATACACCAGAGCAGTTGGAATCTATGAGATTGCAGTACCCTGACTAACCACCACAACTAGAGGCAGCCGTGGAGCGTTCCTACGTTGGTCCTAGACGCCTCGTCACAGCCTGAGAAACTAACTACACCTAAAGATAGAAATAGGGAAGCTATCTGCCCCGGAGCAGATCCCCAAAGAACATAGAAAGCCCCCAAACATGTAATGGCTGTTAGACAAGAAGAAATACTGACACAGACAGAAAATAGTATGAGCAAATGTTGGGGCCCAAACTATCTAAATAGAAAAGGATAGGAAGGGCACTTACTGCAATCCCAAAAAACCCTGAAAAGCACCAACTCTACTAATTTCAAAAACACCTGAGATCACACGACCTCTACCACCTAAATTAGTTCTCTGGTGTAACAAAATCAAAACAGCAGCCACTGAAAAAACTGGAAAAAGCAAATGTACAAAACATCAGTGGCTGAACTAAACTGAGAGGGCAAAAGCCCCCGGAGGGGACCCTGAAGGCCCCCACAGAAGTGCAGGACAAAAATGCAAAAATCAAGCACTAAAACAAAAAGAAGAAAATGTCTTATCTGTTAGCAGGAGATGCAGACACGACACAGCAGGCTACAAAGGAAACAGGAATCAAGGATTGAGACCAGAACAATTGATCACCGGCAACCCTGATGGGAAGGCGACTCCCTTAAATAAGACCAGTCAGTAACACCTGATTCCCAATCCTCACAATCTTCACTGGACAGTCCAGTACCGCTTGTAACCACCAGAGGGAGCCTCTGCTCAGAACTCATTTCAAGTCCATTCACAACAGTACCCCCCTTGAGGAGGGGTCACCGAACCCTCACTTGAGCAACCAGGTCGGTCAGGATGAGTTCTATGATACGCACGGATGAGTCTCCTAGCATGGATGTCCGAAGCAAACACCCAAGAATTGTCTTCCTGACCATAACCTCTCCACTTAACCAAATACTGGAGTTTCCGTCTAGAAAAACGAGAATTCAATATTTTCTCAACCACAAACTCCATATTGCCCTCAACCAGAACAGGGTCAGGAGGCAAAGCAGTAGGAACCACTGGCTCAACAAACCTCTTCAACAAGGACTTGTGGAATACGTTATGGATCTTAAATGTCCCTGGAAGAAGCAAACGAAAAGAAACAGGATTAAGAATCTCCATGATCTTATAAGGTCCAATGAACCTAGGCTTAAATTTAGGAGATGCCACTCTCATAGGAATATTTTTTGAGGACAACCAGACCAAGTCCCCCACTTTAAACCGAGGACCATCAGTCCTATGCCGGTTAGCAAACCGCTGGGCCCTCTCCTGAGAGAGGGACAACCTCTCCACTACCTGGTCCCAAATCTGTTGCATACGCTCCACAACAGAGTCAACACCTGGACAGGCAGAAGCCTCAGTCTGTCCTGAAGAAAATCGAGGGTGAAACCCAGAATTACAGAAAAATGGAGACATCAAAGTGGCAGAGCTAGCCCTATTCTTAAGAGCAACCTCAGCCAAAGGCAAAAAAGAGACCCAGTCATCCTGATCAGCAGACACAAAGCATCTTAGATAAGTCTCCAATGTCTGGTTTGTTCTCTCAGTTTGACCATTGGTCTGAGGATGAAACGCCGAGGAGAAAGACAACTGAACACCAAGCTTAGAACAAAAGGTCCTCCAAAATCTGGAAACAAACTGGACTCCTCTGTCAGACACAATGTTCTCAGGAATGCCGTGTAAACGAACCACGTGCTGAAGGAACAAAGGCACCAATTCGGAGGAGGAAGGCAATTTAGGTAATGGCACAAGATGTATCATCTTGGAAAACCTATCACAAATCACCCAGATGACGGTCATTCTCTGAGAAACAGGGAGGTCGGAAATGAAATCTGTAGCGCCCGCGTCCCTGCCTGCTGCCAGACAGGGACGTCGCTCTCCTCACCTGTCCTCGGCGCCCTCCTTCCGCCCTGCTGGTCCCGCGCGCTCCTTCCCTGCTACTGGCCTTAGGGCACGCGCCCGCACCCTCCCCCGCTCTTAA
The DNA here is from genome assembly GCA_033576555.1 of Oophaga sylvatica. Classification (NCBI taxonomy): domain Eukaryota; kingdom Metazoa; phylum Chordata; class Amphibia; order Anura; family Dendrobatidae; genus Oophaga; species Oophaga sylvatica. The sequence goes on along the minus strand of JARQOD010002800.1, from coordinate 7,979 downwards.
AGAGCCGCGCGCATTTTCCAAATCAGTCTCCAGCCAATGCTGGAGGACTCCACCCTATATTAAGGGCTTCCTCCTTAATGTAGGTGCCCGAGCAATGTTGTTCCTGTGCAGTCTAACTCTGTTTCAGCCATCAGCTCCTGATTCCAGTTTCCTGCCTGTTACCTGTCGGCTTGTCTGTCTGCCATCCGTCTGCAGTTCCATCCAGAGGTTCGGACGTCATCTGCAGAGATCCCCGGCTCTTGCCTGCTCACCTAGGAGCGATCATCTGCCATCCGACTGCAGCTCCATCCGGAAGTTCGGACATCATCTGCAGAGATCCCCGGCTCTTGCCTGCTCACCTGGGAGCGATCATCTGCCATCCGACTGCAGCTCCATCCGGAAGTTCGGACATCATCTGCAGAGATCCCCGGCTCTTGCCTGCTCACCTGGGAGCGATCATCTGCCATCCGACTGCAGCCTACCTGGAGGCTCCACCATATCAGGTCGTATATACCTGCCTGTCTAGAGTCTGCCTGGTCACTTGCTGTGACATCCTGCCTGTCTAGAGTCTGCCTGGTCACTTGCTGTGACAACCTGCCTGTTCCAGAGACTGCCTGGTCACTTGCCATGTCAACCTGCCTGTCCAGAGACTGCCTGGTCACTTGCCGTGACAACCTGCCTGTCCCAGAGACTTCCTGGTCACTTGCCGTGACAACCTGCCTGTCCCAGAGACTGCCTTGGTCACTTGCCGTGACAACCTGCCTGTCCCAGAGACTGCCTGGTCACTTGCCGTGACAACCTGCCTGTCCCAGAGACTGCCTGGTCACTTGCCGTGACAACCTGCCTGTCCCAGAGACTGCCTTGGTCACTTGCCGTGACAACCTGCCTGTCCCAGAGACTGCCTTGGTCACTTGCCGTGACAACCTGCCTGTCCCAGAGACTGCCTTGGTCACTTGCCGTGACAACCTGCCTGTCCAGAGACTGCCTCGGTTACTTACCGTTACAACCTGCCTGCCCAGAGACTTCCTTGGTCACTTGCTGTGACAAACCTGCCTGTCCAGAAACTAAATATATCTCCTGCCGTGAATCCCTGCCCTTTTCCCAGGTGCCACCCGCTCTCTTACAAGTAAACTCTCTTGTATAATAAAGCTTTGTGGTTCCACCAACCTGACCTGTCTCGTCAGTAGTTCCACCCACCAGACCCGTTACAGTTTGCTCGGGCCATGGAACCCGGTGGCACCCAAACCCCTTCACTCCCGGAACTATGTCATGAGCTGTCTCGCCAGAGGTCTCAACAGGAGGCCATCCTGGGTCACCTGCGGAACGTCAAATCCCGTCTGGACACTCTGAAATCATCAATAGCAACCATCGCTGGAGCCATGACTCATAATCCGTCAGTCCCGCTGATTCCCAATTCCGTGGTTTCCATTCCCGGACCCCGACTGTCAGCTCCTCCTAGGTTTGGAGGCGATCCTGCTCTGGCTCGGGGTTTCATTAATCTGTGCACCCTGCATTTTGAACTCCTGGCACACCAGTTTAACTCTGACCGGGCCAAAGTTGCCTTCATCATGTCCCATCTCACTGGAGAGGCCCTGGCCTGGCTTAACCCTCTCTGGGAGAGAGAGGATCCTCTGGTGTCTGACCTGCCTGCGTTTCTCTCGGCCTTCCGGAAGGTATTCGACGAACCTGGACGGAAGACTTCCTCTGCATCATCTCTGCTGCGTCTCCGTCAGGAGAGTTTCACCGTTGGTCAATATGCCATACGGTTCCGGACTTTAGCCTCAGAACTAGCTTGGGACAATGAAGCTCTAATTTCGGTCTTCTGGGAGGGTCTGTCCGGCCGTATTAAAGACGAACTTGCCGGTCGGGACATTCCAACCTCGCTTGATGATTTAATAAATCTTGCCAATCGAATTGATCTACGGTTCCAGGAACGAGCCAAAGAGATCACCCGTAAAAAAGAGTTTTCCCATCTTGCACCCTCGTGTCAGAGATCTATAACCTCTTCCGTTTCTCCTCAGGTGCACCCTGCTGAGCCTATGCAGGTCGACCAGACCAAGATGGTCAAAGCCCGTCAGGACTCACGCCGTGCCGAGAAAAGTTGCTTCTACTGCGGCAGTAAGGAGCACTGGATCCAAACCTGTCCGCGAGAAGTCGGGAAAACGCCTGTGTCTTGGTTCGCTCGGAGAGGTCAATCTAGACAAAAATAAATCCTCTTCATCCCTGCTGCTGTCGGTTTCAATTCTGATCGGTAAGAACCGCCACTTCGAAATGGCCCAACTTGATTCTGGAGCAGCTGGGAATCTCATGTCACAGGCTCTAGTAGAGAAGTATCACATTCCCACCAAACCTCTTGTTGAACCTGTATCTGTTGCTGCTGTGGATGGGGGCCTCCTACCTCGTCCCATCCGACTTATCACCGAAGTCATAACCCTGCAGGTGGGAATGTTGCATTCTGAGAGCATCTCGTTTCATGTTTTACCTGGACTCTCTCATGCTCTCTTACTAGGTCTGCCTTGGCTCCAAAAACATGCACCTGTGCTCGACTGGCAGAATGGAGAGGTTCTTCGCTGGGGACAGGACTGTCATAAAACATGTCTGGTGCCTGTTCATCCTGTCTATTCTTCTCCTACACCTGCTAATCTACCTGGACTCCCGATTCCATATTGGTCATTTGCTGATGTCTTCAATAAAAAGGAAGCAGAGACATTACCCCCGCATAGACCATATGATTGCCCGATTGACCTGTTGCCCGGTACTACGCCTCCCCGTGGGCGTATTTACCCGTTGTCTGCTGCTGAGACCAGGTCGATGTCCGAATATATCGAGGAGAACTTAGCAAAGGGATTCATCCGGAAATCTACCTCCCCAGCGGGAGCAGGTTTCTTCTTCGTTAAAAAGAAAGACGGATCTCTCCGTCCCTGTATTGACTACAGAGGCCTAAATTCGATCACGGTGAAGAATAAGTACCCTCTTCCGCTCATTCCAGAACTGTTTGATCGTCTTAGAGGGGCTAGAGTCTTCACCAAACTAGATCTTCGTGGAGCATACAACCTGGTTCGTATCCGTCGAGGAGATGAATGGAAGACGGCATTCAACACCCGGGACGGCCACTACGAGTACTTGGTGATGCCCTTTGGTCTCTGTAATGCTCCAGCAGTCTTTCAGGAGTTGGTCAACGACATCTTCCGGGACCTCCTCTATTCCTGCGTTGTGGTGTACCTTGACGACATCTTGGTCTTCTCTCCGGATCTTCAGTCTCACCGGAGGGATGTTCGTCAGGTTCTGCTCAGGCTCAGGCAGAATCACCTCTTCGCCAAATATGAGAAGTGCCTCTTTGAGCAGACATCGCTTCCGTTTCTGGGCTACATCATTTCTCAGACAGGCCTACGAATGGATCCGGAGAAATTGTCTGCCATCGAGAAGTGGCCCCGACCGGAGGGGTTGAAGGCCATTCAGCGGTTCCTGGGATTTGCCAACTATTACCGTCTCTTCATACCGCACTTCTCTTCCAGGACTGCTCCAATCTCAGCGCTCACTCGCAAGGATGCTAACCCCAAACAGTGGACGCCCGAAGCAGAGGAGGCCTTCCTTTCTCTGAAACAGGCCTTCTCTTCCGCTCCAGTGCTGCATCGCCCGGATGGCAACAAGCAGTTCTTCCTGGAGGTGGACGCTTCCTCTGCTGGAGCCGGAGCGGTTCTTACCCAAAAATCGCCATCCGGGAGGATGGTATCCTGCGGTTTCTTCTCCAAACTGTTCTCCTCCTCCGAGCGCAACTACTCCATAGGAGATCGAGAGCTATTGGCCATTAAGTTGGCATTGGAGGAGTGGCGTTACCTACTCGAAGGGGCTCTTCATCCGGTAATCATCTACACGGGCCACAAAAATCTGGCATACCTCCAGCAGGCACAGAGACTTAATCCTCGTCAAGCCCGGTGGTCCTTGTTTTTTGCCCGCTTCGATTTTCTTTTGCATTTTCGCCCAGCTGACAAAAACGTCAAGGCGGATGCCTTGTCTCGGTCTTTCCTGGTGTCGGATCTCGAAGATGAGCCTAAACATATCATCGATCCCGCCAGAGTGATGCAGGTGGCTCCCGTGAGTCTAAATCGTCTCCCTCCTGGTAAGACGTTCGTATCAGAAATCGATCGGAAGAGAATCCTACATTGGGGTCACTCGTCTAAACTCGCTGGCCACGCTGGTCAAAGAAAGACCCTCCAACTCATTACCCGCATTATTGGTGGCCTACCCTGCACAAAGACGTAATAGACTTTGTTTCTGCCTGTGTTTCCTGTGCCCGCAACAAAGTTCCGAGACACCTGCCTACCGGCCGTCTTCTTCCGCTTCCTGTACCCGCTGCCCCCTGGCAGCATATAGCCATGGACTTCATAACAGATCTGCCCGTCTCTGCCGGTTGTACGGTCATTTGGGTGGTCGCTGACCGCTTTTCCAAGATGGCTCACTTCATTCCTCTGCCAGGTCTCCCGTCTGCACCCGAGTTGGCTAAAGACTTTATCCGCCACATCTTCCGTCTTCATGGTCTGCCTCGTCACATTGTGTCGGATCGTGGGGTTCAGTTCACCTCACGTTTCTGGAGAGCCACTTGTAAGTTGCTAGACGTCACCCTGGATTTTTCCTCCGCTTACCACCCACAGTCCAATGGACAAGTTGAACGAATAAATCAGAATTTGACCAGTTATCTTCGACATTTCGTTAATGCCCACCATTCTGACTGGGTGGAGCTCCTGCCTTGGGCCGAATTCTCCTACAATAATCATGAGAGCGAATCTTCCACCAAGTCTCCGTTTTTTGTAGTCTTCGGTCAGCACCCTCGGATCCCTGTCCCTGTTTCCATCTCTGTGGACAATCCAGCTGCGGAATCTCTAGTTAGAGAATTCTCCTCCATCTGGGAGAGTACCCGGTCCGCACTCATTCAGTCTTCCGAGCGCATGAAAAGACATGCTGACAAAAAAACGTCTGGATCCTCCTCAATTCCGTCCTGGGGACAAAGTCTGGCTTTCGTCCAAATATGTTCGACTCAAAATTCCGTCCTACAAGTTAGGTCCTCGGTTCATCGGTCCTTTTGAGATCATCAGTCTGATCAATCCGGTGTCCTATAAATTGAAACTCCCGGCCAATTTGAGAATTCCTAATTCTTTTCATGTATCTCTCCTCAAACCTGTGGTTCTTAACTCTTTTTTTAAGTCTACAGGTACACCTCCTGCTCCAGTGTCTGCTGATGATGAATTTGAGGTAGAGAACATTCTGGCCACAAAAAGGGTAGGAAGAAAGACTTATTTTTTGGTGGATTGGAAGGGGTTTGGTCCTGAGGAGAGAACCTGGGAGCCTCGGGAGAACATCCATGCCCCTCTTATCCTAGCTAAATTTCTTTCTGGCCTAAAGAGGGGGGGGCCTAGAGGGGGGGGTACTGTAGCGCCCGCGTCCCTGCCTGCTGCCAGACAGGGACGTCGCTCTCCTCACCTGTCCTCGGCGCCCTCCTTCCGCCCTGCTGGTCCCGCGCGCTCCTTCCCTGCTACTGGCCTTAGGGCACGCGCCCGCACCCTCCCCCGCTCTTAAAGGAGCCGCGCGCATTTTCCAAATCAGTCTCCAGCCAATGCTGGAGGACTCCACCCTATATTAAGGGCTTCCTCCTTAATGTAGGTGCCCGAGCAATGTTGTTCCTGTGCAGTCTAACTCTGTTTCAGCCATCAGCTCCTGATTCCAGTTTCCTGCCTGTTACCTGTCGGCTTGTCTGTCTGCCATCCGTCTGCAGTTCCATCCAGAGGTTCGGACGTCATCTGCAGAGATCCCCGGCTCTTGCCTGCTCACCTAGGAGCGATCATCTGCCATCCGACTGCAGCTCCATCCGGAAGTTCGGACATCATCTGTAGAGATCCCCGGCTCTTGCCTGCTCACCTGGGAGCGATCATCTGCCATCCGACTGCAGCTCCATCCGGAAGTTCGGACATCATCTGCAGAGATCCCCGGCTCTTGCCTGCTCACCTGGGAGCGATCATCTGCCATCCGACTGCAGCCTACCTGGAGGCTCCACCATATCAGGTCGTATATACCTGCCTGTCTAGAGTCTGCCTGGTCACTTGCTGTGACATCCTGCCTGTCTAGAGTCTGCCTGGTCACTTGCTGTGACAACCTGCCTGTTCCAGAGACTGCCTGGTCACTTGCCATGTCAACCTGCCTGTCCAGAGACTGCCTGGTCACTTGCCGTGACAACCTGCCTGTCCCAGAGACTTCCTGGTCACTTGCCGTGACAACCTGCCTGTCCCAGAGACTGCCTTGGTCACTTGCCGTGACAACCTGCCTGTCCCAGAGACTGCCTGGTCACTTGCCGTGACAACCTGCCTGTCCCAGAGACTGCCTGGTCACTTGCCGTGACAACCTGCCTGTCCCAGAGACTGCCTTGGTCACTTGCCGTGACAACCTGCCTGTCCCAGAGACTGCCTTGGTCACTTGCCGTGACAACCTGCCTGTCCCAGAGACTGCCTTGGTCACTTGCCGTGACAACCTGCCTGTCCAGAGACTGCCTCGGTTACTTACCGTTACAACCTGCCTGCCCAGAGACTTCCTTGGTCACTTGCTGTGACAAACCTGCCTGTCCAGAAACTAAATATATCTCCTGCCGTAAATCCCTGCCCTTTTCCCAGGTGCCACCCGCTCTCTTACAAGTAAACTCTCTTGTATAATAAAGCTTTGTGGTTCCACCAACCTGACCTGTCTCGTCAGTAGTTCCACCCACCAGACCCGTTACAAAATCCATAGAGATATGGGTCCATGGTCTCTTGGGCACAGGCAATGGCATCAACAAACCACTAGAGCGAGAGCAAGGCTTGGAGCGAGAGCAAGTCCCGCAGGACTGCACAAATTCCCTGACATCACGAGACAAGGTAGGCCACCAAAAGGACCGACTAACCAAGTCTCTGGTACCAAAAATTCCGGGATGACCGGCCAACGCGGAACAATGAATCTCAGACATCACACTCTTTTTCCACTGGTCCGGGACAAACAATTTCCCAACAGGGCAGCGCTCGGGCCTATCCTCCTGACACCCCTCCAGAGCCAGTCTCAAATTGGGCGAGATGGCGGAAAGAACTACACCTTCTTTCAAAATAACAGAAGGATCAGATACCTCAGGAGAGTCCGCAAGGAAACTCCTCGAGAGGGCATCCGCCTTAACATTCTTAGTGCCAGGAAGAAAGGAAACCACAAAATTAAAACGTGTGAAAAACAAGGCCCACCTGGCCTGTCTAGGATTAAGTCGCTTGGCAGATTCCAGATAGACCAGATTCTTATGGTCCGTAAGGACCACCACCTGATGTTTGGCTCCCTCCAGCCCATGTCTCCACTCTTCAAAAGCCCACTTCATGGCCAATAACTCCCGATTACCCACGTCATAGTTACGTTCAGTAGGAGAAAATTTTCGAGAGAAAAAGGCACAAGGGTTACTTTTAGAGGTCTCTGGATCTCTTTGGGACAAAACGGCACCTGCCCCAATTTCAGAGGCATCAACCTCCACCTGAAATGGCAGAGAAACATCAGGCTGCCGTAGAACAAGAGCAGAAGTGAATCTCTGCTTAAGTTCCTGAAATGCAGAAACTGCCTCAGGAGGCCAATTCACCACATCAGAACCCTTTTTGGTCAAATCAGTTAATGGTTTAACAATAACCGAGAAATTACCAATAAATTTACGATAAAAATTGGCAAAACCCAAAAATCTTTGAAGAGCCTTTAATGAAGTAGGTTGGACCCAATCACAGATGGCCTGAACCTTGACCGGGTCCATTTCAATAACAGATGGGGACAAAATGAATCCCAAAAATGAGATCCTCTGTACGCCAAAAAGACACTTTGATCCCTTCACATACAGAGCATTCTCTCTCAAAATCTGGAATACAGTTCGAACATGTTTCACATGAGAGTCCCAGTCATTAGAAAAAATCAAGATATCATCCAAATAAACAATCAGAAATTTATCCACAAAATCCTGA